>CM019063.1:364460922-364737828 GCA_009667805.1 Leptobrachium leishanense | reverse complement strand
GAGCTAGTGCATGAAAGTGTTAAAATACAACTCTTTGAAGCACCCTAGGATGTGCCCTTTCTAAAAATATATGGTTTGATGGGGGTAAATTACTTTGCCGGCGCTTCAAAAATGTCCCAAATAGGACATGGGTGCATGATGACGAAATGTGAAAATTCCAAGTTGGAAAACTGAAATGCGCACCCCCCAAATAAGGCCTATTAGCCCCAAAATGACCGACATAGCTATACATGGGTGGTATCAATTTACTCAGAAGATGTGCTGAACATATTTTGGGGTGTTTTTTGGCAGTAACCATAACTGGATTTGACAATTCATGCCTAAAGTACAATGTGTGTGAAAAAATAACCCAAAAAGTGACTACCTGAAAGTTTGACATAGAGCTAGTGCATGGAAAGTGTTAAAATACAACTCTTTGAAGCACCCTAGGGTGTGCCCTTTCTAAAAATATATGGTTTGATGGGGGTAAATTACTTTGGCCGGCTTCAAAAATGTCCCAAATAGGACATGGGTGCATGATGACGAAATGTGAAAATTCCAAGTTGGAAAACTGAAATGCGCACCCCCCAAATAAGGCCTATTAGCCCCCAAATGACCCGACATAGCTATACATGGGTGGTATCAATTTACTCAGAAGATGTTGCTGAACATATTTTGGGGTGTTTTTTGGCAGTAACCCATAACTGGATTTGACAATTCATGCCTAAAGTACAATGTGTGTGAAAAAATAACCCAAAAAGTGACTACCTGAAAGTTTGACATAGAGCTAGTGCATGGAAAGTGTTAAAATACAACTCTTTGAAGCACCCTAGGGTGTGCCCTTTCTAAAAATATATGGTTTGATGGGGGTAAATTACTTTGGCCGGCTTCAAAAATGTCCCAAATAGGACATGGGTGCATGATGACGAAATGTGAAAATTCCAAGTTGGAAAACGGAAATGCGCACCCCCCAAATAAGGCCTATTAGCCCCAAATGACCCGACATACCTATACATGGGTGGTATCAATTTACTCAGAAGATGTTGCTGAACATATTTTGGGGTGTTTTTTGGCAGTAACCATAACTGGATTTGACAATTCATGCCTAAAGTACAATGTGTGTGAAAAAATAACCCAAAAAGTGACTACCTGAAAGTTGACATAGAGCTAGTGCATGGAAAGTGTTAAAAACAACTCTTGGAAGCACCCTAGGGTGTGCCCTTTCTAAAAATATATGGTTTGATGGGGGTAAATTACTTTGGCCGGCTTCAAAAATGTCCCAAATAGGACATGGGTGCATGATGAGAAATGTGAAAATTCCAAGTTGGAAAACTGAAATGCGCACCCAAAATAAGGCCTATTAGCCCCAAATGACCCGAATACATACCTAACATACATGGGGTATCAATTTACTCAGAAGATGTTGCTGAACATATTTTGGGGTGTTTTTTGCAGTAACCCATAACTGGATTTGACAATTCATGCCTAAAGTACAATGTGTGTGAAAACAAATAACCCAAAAAGTGACTACCTGAAAGTTTGACATAGAGCTAGTGCATGGAAAGTGTTAAAATACAACTCTTTGAAGCACCCTAGGGTGTGCCCTTTCTAAAAATATATGGTTTGATGGGGGTAAATTACTTTGGCCGGCTTCAAAAATGTCCCAAATAGGACATGGGTGCATGATGACGAAATGTGAAAATTCCAAGTTGGAAAACTGAAATGCGCACCCCCCAAATAAGGCCTATTAGCCCCCAAATGACCCGACATACCTATACATGGGTGGTATCAATTTACTCAGAAGATGTTGCTGAACATATTTTGGGGTGTTTTTTGGCAGTAACCCATAACTGGATTTGACAATTCATGCCTAAAGTACAATGTGTGTGAAAAAATAACACAAAAAGTGACTATCTGAAAGTTTGACATAGAGCTAGTGCATGGAAAGTGTTAAAATACAACTCTTTGAAGCACCCTAGGCTGTGCCCTTTCTAAAAATATATGGTTTGATGGGGGTAAATTACTTTGGCCGGCTTCAAAAATGTCCCAAATAGGACATGGGTGCATGATGACGAAATGTGAAAATTCCAAGTTGGAAAACTGAAATGCGCACCCCCCAAATAAGGCCGATTAGCCCCCAAATGACCCGACATACCTATACATGGGTGGTATCAATTTACTCAGAAGATGTTGCTGAACATATTTTGGGGTGTTTTTTGGCAGTAACCCATAACTGGATTTGACAATTCATGCCTAAAGTACAATGTGTGTGAAAAAATAACCCAAAAAGTGACTACCTGAAAGTTTGACATAGAGCTAGTGCATGGAAAGTGTTAAAATACAACTCTTTGAAGCACCCTAGGGTGTGCCCTTTCTAAAAATATATGGTTTGATGGGGGTAAATTACTTTGGCCGGCTTCAAAAATGTCCCAAATAGGACATGGGTGCATGATGACGAAATGTGAAAATTCCAAGTTGGAAAACTGAAATGCGCACCCCCCAAATAAGGCTATTAGCCCCAAATGACCCGACATACCTATACATGGGTGGTATCAATTTACTCAGAAGATGTTGCTGAACATATTTTGGGGTGTTTTTTGGCAGTAACCCATAACTGGATTTGACAATTCATGCCTAAAGTACAATGTGTGTGAAAAAATAACACAAAAAGTGACTACCTGAAAGTTTGACATAGAGCTAGTGCATGGAAAAGTGTTTAAAAATACAACTCTTTGAAGCACCCTAGGGTGTGCCCTTTCTAAAAATATATGGTTTGATGGGGGTAAATTACTTTGGCCGGCTTCAAAAATGTCCCAAATAGGACATGGGTGCATGATGACGAAATGTGAAAATTCCAAGTTGGAAAACTGAAATGCGCACCCCCCAAATAAGGCCGATTAGCCCCCAAATGACCCGACATATACCTATACATGGGTGGTATCAATTTACTCAGAAGATGTTGCTGAACATATTTTGGGGTGTTTTTTGGCAGTAACCCATAACTGGATTTGACAATTCATGCCTAAAGTACAATGTGTGTGAAAAAATAACCCAAAAAGTGACTACCTGAAAGTTTGACATAGAGCTAGTGCATGGAAAGTGTTAAAATACAACTCTTTGAAGCACCTAGGGTGTGCCCTTTCTAAAAATATATGGTTTGATGGGGGTAAATTACTTTGGCCGGCTTCAAAAATGTCCCAAATAGGACATGGGTGCATGATGACGAAATGTGAAAATTCCAAGTTGGAAAACTGAAATGCGCACCCCCCAAATAAGGCCTATTAGCCCCAAATGACCCGACATACCTATACATGGGTGGTATCAATTTACTCAGAAGATGTTGCTGAACATATTTTGGGGTGCTCTTTGGCAGTAAACCTTGAAGTTCACAGTACATGTATTCTTAAATTGCGTTCAAAAAAAAAAATCACCAAAAAATTTTTTTTTCTCAAACTTTGCCATAGATTTGTGGTAAAATGGTTTGCATGGAAAGAGTCAAAATACCCCAAGTTTAATACCTTGATTTGTGTACTTTAAAAAAATATGTATATGTGGAGGGTTATTCAGGAATTAGTGACAGATATCAGTGTTACAATGTCACTAGCACTAGTTTTGAAAATAAACTCTTTGGAAATGGCAAAGTGCTACTTGCACTTATTGTTGCATAAAATAAGGAAAAAAGCGAGGAATATGTAAACATTGGGTATTGCTAAACTCAGTACTAAATTTAGAAACTACTAAGGAATTAATTTTTTTTGACGGTTGTTGATACATAAGAAATTTTGGGGTTCAAAGTTCGAAAAAGTGGTGTTTTTTCAATTTTTTTGTCATATTTCACAATATTTTTTATAGTAAATTATATGAAATGATGAAAAAAATGGTATCTTTATAAAGTCCATTTAATGACGAGAAAAACAGTGTAAAATATGTGTGGGTTACATAAACGAGTAAGAGGAAAATTTGACGTAAACACTAACAGCGCAGAAACGTAAAAACAGCAGCGGTCACTAAAGGACGGATTTGTGTAAAACCGCCCGGTCACTAAGGGGTTAAAAAAAACACAAAAAGTTTGCCAAAAAAATCCCCAAAAATGCCTAAAAAAAATCTAGAAATAAAGAGACTTTTTACTGCAGACTATAATAATGAATGGTTTATTAGATATTGAATTAAAACTGGAATATTTTTAACATTGAAGCCTATGGGATTCTCCTGTATAATAATGCCGAATGAAACCACCGAACAGCAGGGCATTTCGGCAACTTCTCCCTGCTGTTCAGAGTTCTCTGAATAGACGAAGCACTGCTTCTCTATGGGGGATTTCACTGCACTCGAACAGGCACCGTACATGCAGGCAATTCACCAACATTTGGCCAGGAAAGGTAGCCGTACGCTGAATTTCAGTGTTCGGTTACATTTCGGGGCCAGATCAGCTCTCTTGGAATAACCCTGTAAAAATTTGATAGGGGACTGATACATTTCTAGAAGCTAGAAATTCATAGTTCTTCATAGTTAGCTTTGTATCACAATTTTTTCCATTTCTGGGCGTTAGGCGAAACTCAAACATAAGGCCCTCTCTAAGGCCTCAAAAATTATAGAGCCGCTTCTGGGTTTACATGTATCTGGGGCCTGGGTCTGATGTCTGGGTATACATGTATCTGGGGTCCATGCGTAGGGTAGGCCTTGAAGACGCAGGGCGTCCTGGTACGATCGGTTGACTTCAATGGCCAGTCTCGGCCGCTCCCCGCAGCCGGCACACACCGTTGGCTGCATCGAGACAGCCTCAATTCAGGCCACCCCCCCCCCCTGCAGTCAATGCTGCGCGTGAGCGGGCCCCATCAGGAGCATGCCACAGCACCTGGCAGCGAGGAGTAATAGTACAACCTGCCCGGCGTTAACCCCTCTCGACGGGCACTATGTATGTATGTATGTATGTATAAATCGCCTTGATTTATGGATTTTTCCTTATATTTTGCAGGCCATCAGTGCGACCTGCCCAATGACCAAATCCTATCTTGAAGCTACCACTTAAAGTAAGTTGAAATAATATAAATTGCGTACTATTTTTTTTTTATATTGCAGACGGAAAAAAAAAGGATTTTTTTTTGGGGGGGCTTCATGCATTCTTGCACCGGGGCCCTGTGGTTTCTAGTTACGCCTCTGTGCTGCACTCACATACCATCTTCTTTCCCATAATGCCAGAAAGTGTGGAGATGACTCAATGCGTTATTACGCATTGAGTCATCAAAAACGCACTGCAGGGCAGAACACCCTGCTCCTTTAGAACCCTGCGCTTCTGAATTTTACACCGTACAAGGTCGAGTGAGGTGTCGTTGGAAAGGTCAGAGTCTGGTCTTTCCAACAATACCAAATATTTTTTGTCCTCATTTCTAAGACAGAGGCATTATGTGAATTTACCTGTAAATCATACAATGCCTCTGGACTAACTCTACTTATTTCTCACGCCAGGACGTGTGGAGATGATGGCTTAATGCGTTATTACACCTTGGTCCAGCTAAAACACAAGCCGTTGCACAGCTGTAAATGAGAAAAGAGGTACAAGTCATGTTAGGTGTTAGTCAGGTCAGAGTTGGGCCTTTTTAGTGACAGCAAACATGACCATGTAAAAAAAATTTTTTTAACCACTTCGCTGCTGAGGACGCGCTCAGCGCGTCCTCAGCAGTCCCGCTGGTGTGCTGAGGACGCGCTGAGCGCGTCCTCCCATTGGGGTCAGCGTTCGGCCGGGTTCCGGCCGATCGCTGGCCCCTCCGGTGCGGGCTGACATCCTGGATGTCAGCCCGGCATCCGGACCAGCAGCCGCCAGAATTAGGTGTCATCGCGGGGGCGCGATGACACCTAATTCAGGCGCCCCCCCCGCATGTGCGGAGGAGGCGCCTGAAAGGGAGGGGGGGGAGGTCCTTCGGACCTCTCTCCCTCCCGATCGGCGGCTCTGCGGGGGTTAACCCAGGCATCATTTGGAAGGGCACAGCCTGCCCTTCCAAATGATGCCTGGCATTAACCCCTGGGGAGCTGGATCGCGAATCGGCGCTGAAAAGCGCCGGTTCGCGATCCTTTCCCGGAGCTGGCCGACATCTTGGATGTCGGCCAAGCCTTCGGGAACTCCCCCAGAGGACTGGCGTCATCGTGCGTAGCACGATGACACCAGTCCTAGAGTTAACCCCTAACTGCCACCAACTGTGGAGATAGGGAGTTCCAATGAACTCCCTATCTCCCGATCCGTGGCAGCTAGGGGTTAAATTTTGGTATGGTTGGATCGGCCAGAGCATGGCCGTTCCAACGATACCAAACATGAAAGTGAAAAATTTTGTAAAAAAAAAAAAAATGAAAAATAAAAAAATATTAAAAAAAAAATAAAAAAAAAAAAAATAAACACTTTTTTTTTTTTTTTTTGGTTTGTTAATGCAGCAATATTGTTCCCATTTCAATTATAATGTGAACAATGATGCTGCACTAACGATTTTTGTATGCGGTGCGTTTGTTAAAAATAGTGTCATTTTCCCCAAAAAAAAATGTAATGAGACCCCATCTCTAATTTTTTTAACAAGCGCACCCCATACAAAATATAACCGCAATTGCTCGCATGTTAAAATGTGGAAAAAAACACTTTACACATTGTAAATTATTGAAAATACATATTTTATTGCATTTTTTGTTATAATATACAGACATGACATAACGTATACATATAATAATGACATATTATGAATCTACCGAGTCTGACGGAAAGAACGATATATAATATGTCTGGGTCATATACTAAAATAAGCCTTCAAAACACGTTTAAACATGATGCGCAAAACAGGTAAAAATGACCTCAGCATAGGGGCGGGAAAAGCCTCAGCAGCGAAAGGGTTAATTATTGTTTGTTCCAAAGCAATGGCATTGTCCATTTGTCACGTGTAAAATGAGGAATACCATTGCTATTACCTTCTCATTTTCCACGCCGCGAGCAAGGTCAATGTTTTGTACATAGTTCATATTATTCATAAAACACAAGTGAAAAAGTTCATGGTTTTCGGTTCTAGTTAAGGCTGGTGTCAGACGAGCGCACTAGGTGCTCCCCTTCTGACGTCCATCGCAGTGTTGTGACGCTGCAACGGGGCCGGCCACATGCTGTTACGCACGGACAAAATGCGGACGCAACAGCGTCTGAACAGCAGGCCTCTCCGTCAAAGCGCTAGGTCGCGTTGACGGGGCTGTAAAGCACGATCCTCCACAAGAGGATCGAGCTTTGCAGCAATGAGCGCACTAATTGCGTTCAGCGAGGTAGCCAGATGGGCGTCGCGTGGAAGGAACGTCCACTCACACGGACGTTCCTTCCGCACTTCAAAACGCTCATCTGACCCCAGTCTAAAATGGAGTATTTGCTCAGAAAGATGCAATAACAGGTTCCCAATACGAATTTATCTATTTTTTATGTTTAATAAAACAGTACCCCAAAGTAGAATATATAACCACAAAAGGTTTGGATGATTAAATATGAAAAAATTATTTTGCACGCTGCAAAGGATTGAACCCTGAATGGAAATTTATATATTTTTCTTTTAGCATTTTGTCGGGACATAACATATACACATAATGATATATTTTGAATCTGTCAAGTCTGCTAAAAACAAGGATATATATATAGTTTGTCTGGGTTCTATAATAAAACAGGACTTCAAAACAAATTTAAACATTATGAGCACAAAACGTTCAAAATGAGCTAAGCACACTGGGTGAAATGGCTCAGTAGCGTAGCGTTTAAGATATGGCCCGTTGAAGGAACTTGAGGAACAGGACCAGGGCCAGAAACCAGTGCCCTATACAATCTACATGTGACCTACTCCCACCTTCACCTGTCATTATTATTATTGTCATCATTTATATAGCGACAACCGTTTCCACAGCGCTTTACAATAACCCAAGAGAACGAGATAAATGGACATATGATGGAAAAAAGAGGTGTAGAGGGCCCTGCTCATAGGAGCTTACAATCTCCTCTCATACCAGACTGCAGGCCATATTACATACTTGGTGCTAACTTAGCCATTATAGCCTATGGAGGTTTTAAGTTTACAACTGCTCTGGTTAAATTAGCATCAACATTGTAATACTGCCCTTTATGGGCTCTATTAACTTCTTCGCGCAAAAGCGCACGCGCAGCGCTATTCTTTTTCCGTGCAGCGTTACACGTTAACACGCGTAAATTAACGCTGGTATTACAATCCAAGTGCATTTTTCATCAGTCAAAAAATAACACGCGTATAAACACGCGCGCATTAACATTGCGCATAGAAATCGGTGGGCGGACTGTTTTTTAACGTGATTCAGTCAATCTGAATTAAAAAACACAATTGTCTCCCGTTAAAAAGTTTTTGCGCCTGTCAAAATCAATCTGAGTATATATGCTGCAGCAATAATAAAAACACACATAACCTCTCAATTTTATTGTTTGGGTATGCGTAGAATGTGTAACTATACATTGCTGTATTTTTATTTCGGGCTGGTGTATTTGGTTTCGGCCAGGACGTTCAGATTTGCCGTTACCACCAACTTTTAAAAGATGTTAAAATTATGCGTGCAAACATTGTCCGTTAAAATTTGCGCATAGATTGTAATACCATCCGCGTACCAGCGCACAAACGCATTTGCGTTCACAATGTTAAGTATATGACGCGCAATGTACATTACACTCGCAAACGGTTCGCGCAGGTTCACCAGCGGTAGACGTTAACGCGCAATTTTTTCATGGACATTGTAATACGACGTTCTGCGCAAAGAGTTTTTCCCCTTGCGTTAATGCGCACGCGTCAACGTTTGTGCTAAGAAGTTAATAGAGCCCTAGGTTTCCTCTCAAGCTGCCCCATCTCTAATGATTACCTGCCTCAGCCCATAAAACCTTCCCTTCAATGTTCAATTCTTCGAATGCTCCTTGGAGAGCCATCCGTTCTGAGAAGCAAGCAATCAAATAATATAATCCAGAAATACCTCACCTATACCACTTCAAGCTACACTCTACTTAAAGCAGGGTTTGACAAATTTGCTTTGAATCTAGGAGCCAGCTAAAAAAAAAGTTAGGAGACAGTTTTTCTTTTTTAATCGTAGTAAGTGAGCGATAGTCTCCAGTCTCTAAGGCTAGGGTCAGACGAACGCATTCTGTGTGGACTGTGCGCCCGTGCACAACGGACGTACTTTCTGACTGACGACAAGGTAGTGGGCACACTGTCAGCTTTTGTGACGGACGTTTGTTTTTGGACTCATGTAGATGGGAAATAAAATTTATACAAAAAAACATTTTGTCCGTCAAAAATGCTTGACGTCAAAAGTGCAGTCCGTCTGACTACGTTCCATCACTCACACACAAAGCTATGCGGACGTTGCGCACTCCGCTCTAGCGGTTTTCACGTTCTGGCCTAACTTGCATCCATTTGGCGTTTCCGTTGTGCGTCCGCACTTCTGTGCGGACGTACTTCGTGTTTGGGTCTCTACTGATCAGAATTGTATGCTACCACTGACGTTAAAAATTTGCGGCAACACGGACGTGAACACTGCCCTCGTCAGACCCGAGCCTAAAATGTACCAAGTTCTTAGGGATCTTAAGAAGGTTAACATGTCCTGCATCTGTAAAGATACACATCAAGGCTGTATACGGTAATGGTGCTGTGCTTTTAAAGAAAGAAAAATACACAAAAAAAAAATTGTAAAATTTTAATACACAAGCCATTTTATACTAACCCATGACATACTTGAAAACGAGAGAAATCTCAATGTATCCTTCCTGGTAAAATCCTTTATAAATAAATAAATACTCTTGCTCAGCCTGCATGGGTCACAGGGAAGCATGGAGGTTTCTTTTCAAATTGTAAAGGAGAATAAAGTAAAAGCTATACATTATGTATACTTACCCTGCCGGTCACACGAGGCAGGCAATCATATGTAATTTATGGATTTTATTGTATAATAATAAAGCGCACAATAGAGTGTAAGCACTAAGGTTTAGGTAGGTATAGTGGCCATGCAAACAGATTTAGAAATAAACCATTTTAAATGTGTAACTGCCATCATAAGCCCTTAAGCTGGGGTCAGACGAGCGCACTATGTAAGCCTGTACTGACGTGCCTTCCGGCGCCCGGCGCAGCGTTGTGACGCGTTAACGGGGCTGGCCACACGTGGTTGCGCGCGCAACAACGTCCGTGCAGCAGGCCTCCCCGTCAAAGCACTAGGACGTGCGTTGACTGGGCTGCAAAGCGTGATTTTCCATAGGAGGATCGAGCCTTGCAGAGCTGAGCTCACTAACTGCGCTCAGCGAGGTGGCCATACGGACGTCGAGTGGAAGGAACGTCCCCTCTCACGGACGTTCCTTCCGCTCTTACTACCGCACGCCTGACCCTAGCCTTAAATTTAAAACCAGGGAAAAACAATAGGCTAAATATTAATCCCTGAAATGGCATGAAACAAGAAAAATTAACACCCAGTGCGGTATGTAGAATGCCCAAAGGACAAACATGAAATGTACACACTGTGAGGTATGAAGCCTATCCGTTAACCCTTAATATACAACTAAACCAAGGGGGAAAACGAAAATAATACGCAATGTGACATCTAGCTGACCATTAACCCCTTCAATGCTGAGCCATTTCAAGCCTGTGAAAAGGAAAAGTTACGTGTTTAATTAAACACTGAATATGGTAATGTTGGGCATCATTGGAAAGGCCAGACTCTATCACATATGATGCACAGGGACGGAGATACAGCGGTCCGAAGGACCTCTGTGCCTCTTGGCTGAAGAGAAAGAGGCACCACAGCCCCTCCCTCTCTGATGGCACACTGATCCTGCATCTCCCATCACTGGGGATGCAGCTGCTAGGGGGTCAGGAGCTGTTGGGTGACAGGGGGAGCTTTTTTGGGGGGGGGGGGTAAGAGGGAACAGAGAGCATTCAGGTCTCTCTGCCTGTGTAATGCCTGGGGGATGAGCAGTGGGTGATGCTGGACCCGCCCATCAGAATGGGCAACCACAGACAGTGCAGGGTGAAAAGTTGGGTGGGGCAATCAGCAACAGCATGCGTCCGAGCCAGCCATAGCTGCTGGGCAGACACTACACAGAACTTCGCATCTGGGCGTCGGCAATAGGAATTTCTCATGCCTGGGCCAACAGAGAATGGGCTGACAAAAGTCAAGGCGCCAGGATGCAATTTCTATGTGCCATGGCGACCTGGCTCCTGGGATTTGTCGAGCCCTGACTTAAAGCACTACTTGCCAAGCACTTCCCTCCCTCGTGGCTCCACATCTAATTAATACATATATTGTACATTCCCACAGGAACAGGGTTCTTTGATAAAGAGGATACAGAAGTATAAAAGAACAATACAAACTTATGTTGCAAAGTACCATACCCTTACCTTGGACAGCGCTATGGAGTCAGCTGGCACCTAGCAGCACATACTTGCCTACCACACAGTATCGCCTGTGGAGTCCAGTGGTAACATCTCTGCCTTTCGCATGTGGAGAAGTCAAAACCCCATTCAGCACATCCCTCCAATACAACTGTGGAGAAGCAATTCTTAACTTCATGAGAAGCAGGTTCAACCTAACCACCAGGTCACTCCTCTACAAATCATGGAAAGCCGAGTTTATCCCTCTAAAAAGAAGCCACCAGAGAGTGACCTTGGACAAGACACCCAACGATATGAATGCTGTGACAGAACAGCCGCTTCATTGTTTATTTGCGTTTTAATTTTCTGACATTTCATTGCTCTGTATCTAGGGTAGAGTGTTGTGCTGTTGTCAAAGTGTGTATCTGTAGTTCCATAGCACTGTGCAATGGATAAGACAGGATAACATGTGCATGTAAGATGCACTCACAGAACAGTAGGAGAGGACCGTGCTCAAGAGCTTGCAATCTATTGTACCGGCTGGTTGGAGTAGAGGTAACATCACTGCTCTGTGTGGAGAGAGCCTGTGGAGACATCGGGGTTTGATCCCGACAAGCACCTCTCCAGTAAGTGTCCTTGGGCAAGACACCTAACGATACTTGAAAATTAGAGAAATCTCAATGTATCCTTCCTGGTAAAATACTTTCTCAACATTTTGTCTGCTTCCACCCCCCCTCTCCACCAGAAACTAGTTTGAACTGGATAACACAGCTACCTTCCCCAGCCTTTCCTTTGTCTGGGTCCCAGGTCATTGTGTGTGTGTGGGGAGGTTTTGGGAGGATCTGGAATAGAGTAACGCAGGGAGGTGGTTTTTACATTTGAATGTGAAACTGAATACCTCTGAATAAAGCATTATGCTTATTGGATTGCAATCTGCAAGGACTCCTCACAGTTTGTGTCGTTTACTCTGTGATGGTACGAATACCTCCTGGGTTCAGCCGAAAGGGGCACCCAGACAGTGGTTCCCGAGCTTGGGGTTACCAGGATCCGTAACAGATGCGCTTACCTCAAAAATAATACTTTTACTTCTCATAGATTGTTAGTTCCCTTGGGAACAAAGTCCCCCTGAATCAGGCCATATCATCCAATGCGTGGTATGCCAATGTATAAACACCCCTTGTACACTGATCTTGTAAAGCTCTGTGGAAGTTGTGGCGTTATATAAAAGGATAATCTAATATTCAGGCACATCAACGCCGATTTTAAAAAGATATCCCCTTCCATTGCTTTTAAAACTTACTGAAGTCACAATAGAGAAAAGAACTAATGCTTAGGCTATTTGTATACAAAAACAAAAAAAAAATTCAGTATTACAAAGCTGGTGCTAACTTAACCAGAGAGGTTGTAAACTTAACAACTCCATAGACTATAATGGCTGTGGGAAGATTACAACAGCTCTGGTTAAGTTGGCACCACCTTTGTAATACTGCCCACCATCTTTAGTAAAATAAAATTTAGAATGGATAATTTGTACTACTGGCACCACCCAGTGGTTATGGAGAACAAATATATATTCAACATAAACCGCAAATAAAATAGCCAGCGAATAGTGGTTGGTGCATTAACCCTTTCACTGCTGAGGATGTGTGGGGAACGTCCTCATTGACTCCTAAGGAAAGATGGGGGGGGAGATATTGGGGTTCAAAGAACCCCCTATCTCCTGACTTTTGGCAGCTAGCAGGGTCATGTTTGGTATCATTAGAAGGATCAGAGCACGGCCTTTCCAATGATACCAAACATGACCATATTTAGAGTAAAAAAAAAAAAAAAATTAGGGTTTTTTTTAAGACATGAAATGGCTCAGCAGTGAAGGGGTTAATAAATTTAATATTTATTTTTTTTTTAAACCCCACTTCAGTTCCTGGCTTTTACTACCTGCAGGGAAGGCGGCTGAGGCTGATAACCGGCTGCCGGCATGTCTGATCTCAGACACCGAAAAATGTGAGTAAAAAAATTCCTGCTTTATATTACACTCTGTTCTTCATTTTGAGGGCAATTGAGGAATCTACCCATCCTTGCAGGAAGCCGGCAACTTGGGCCCTGGAGTTAACCCACTAAAGGAATTACTCGGAAAAAGAACCGCCCACTCCACCACATTTGTTTTCTTTTAATAGACTTGACAATCGCAACAGTGTTTTTGTCTAATATTTGAGGAGGTCAACAGGACAGTGATAAGGGCATCAGAGGAGCAAGAAAGAATTGTAAACATGACAGAATTTGTGATTTGCTTAGCCACCATCATAAAATTTACTAAAACTGCTGCAACAGTTTCCCATAGCATCCTTTAAATCAGAAACATCTCTACAATGGACAGTTCTGCAAATCATTTGATCTATAGGTACATTTACTTTGAAGGAATAGAGAAAACAGGAAATATTTTCTTTCTTAAAGATTTCAAATCGTTTGGATCTTTCCATATCATTTTGTAGGTTATGAATAAAGTGGGGGTGAATGGAAAATATTTGTGCTCATTACGCGCAAAATAAATTAGAGTCTGAGGGATAAGTAGTTTATTTTTTTAATTTAAAAAAAATATATATATATATTAAGGTTTTCTTCCTGGAAAACTGACAGTGGTGTCAAACTCAAAAACGGAGCAACTTTAAAACCTGAAACCTTTCTTTTTTCCCACCACTTTATGGGTAGAACCAATGTCAGCTGTGCACATTATTTTCTTAATTTGAAAGCCTTGTGAACTCTAACCAAGCAGTGATTTACAGATATGCTTCCAGATGACGTTTATTCTCTTAACCAACATTGTCTAGATCATTCTTGATATATTGTGAAGAAAAAAAGTGTCACTTGTGCCCTTAAGATATGAGGGGCATCATTAAAAATGGGTTACCTAACCCTCTGAATGACTGGGGACATTTTTTGATTATAAATGTGCAACTATGCAGTTTCATCCAACTGTATTATTTAGAAGCGATAGGGAAAATGTTTTAAGACACTTTACTACAACACATAGCAACATTTTAAAATAAAGCACATACATTTACATAATATACATTATTACACATAACCTGATCCAGTGTCATTAACAACATGAATCTATACAGGTAGTCAGACTGGAACGGCAGATGATTCAAGTTGTTCTCTTGAAAATGTTTTCCATAAACCTTATTTAGTAGCAAGGAATGATTTCACATATTTTTTTTGCGGTTTCAAACTTGCTCAGTCTAGTGTTCCTACAGAAAAAAAAAAAAAGGAATTTGATAAATAATAATTTCTTCTTCCAGAAAAAGATTGTCTTCATACACTAAGTTTGGAAGGCCACACAGGAACGTATCTTTAGCGGATACATTAATGTGGTGATGGTACACAAAGGAATTTAATAAATCATGCTGATAAACATTTACATACATGGGAGGCCACGTTTTTCATTCAATACTCAAATTTAATAAGGCTATTTTCTATACACTAGCAAAGCACATTACTCTAACCCCAAAGTACCAGCACATTTTTTCCATTTATTAATTTTGTGAGTGCTAGCAGTCAAGCTAAGTAAGTATTTTGCACACCTGCAGTTTTTTTTTATAAAAATAAAAAAGGACAATTCGGGTTCTTTTTATTGAAACATTTTTTTGAAGGAAAAAAAAAAAAGGATTTATTATATTCTGGGAGAATAAAAATAAAAAAACAGACAACATTTTTTGTAGTTTTGCCTACAATAACAATATTGCTCAACTAAAAGAGCTATAACATGAAGCAGATACTGTAATTAACCACACCGCAATTTTTTTTTAGAAATTTTGTATTTGATTTATGGGCTGTTGGACTGTGTATGAGTGTATGGGGGGGGGGGGGGGGGGTTGCGACTGCAAGTCCATTATGATTAGATAGATTACAGGATCAGAAACATGGGTTTACCTCAGGAGATCATGCCAAACTAATCTTATTGATTTTTTTGATTGGGTAACAAAAATAATAGACACAGGTGGTGCAGTAGACATTGCTTATTTAGATTTCAGTAAGGCTTTTGATACTGTTCCACATAGAAGGCTTATCAATAAATTGCAATCTTTGAGCTTGGATTCCAATATTGTTGAATGGATTAGGCAGTGGCTGAGTGACAGGCAACAGAGGGTTGTGGTAAATGGAGTTTATTCGGCGCAAGGTCTTGTTACTAGTGGGGTAACTCAGGTGTCAGTACTTGGACCCATTCTCTTTAATATTTTTATTAGTGATATTGCAGAAGGTATTAACCCCTTCCCGACCGCTGACGTACCCTGTATGTCCTGTGTTCGGGTCTCCCTTAGACCCGATGACGTACAGGGTACGTCAGCGGCGCCAAATCTCCCTCCCGCCCGATACTCACCTCCCTCGTCGGATTCCACGGCGATCTGACAGGGAGGAAGCCTGCCCATGTGATTTACATGGGCAGGCGAGGCTGATGACGTCGCCACGCTGCGTGGTGACGTCATCAGAAGGTGCCCCCATGTGTTTCAATGGAGGGGAGGGGGGGGCTCCTTCGGAGCCCTCTATCTCCCCAACCATTGAAGCTAGGGAGATGCCGTTTGCACCGCTGGAGAGGGGAGAGCCTCCCCTTTCCAGCGGTGTATGGCATTAACCATTTCGCCGCCGGATCACGTTGCGGCGCCAATTGGCGCCAAAACGTGATTCAAACCTGGAGGGGGGCTGACATCTTGGATGTCAGCCTAGCCTCCAGGTCCCCCCCCCACCCACTGACAACCTCACCATATGTGTGAGGATGTCAGTGGGCCAGTTATCTCTACATGGCAGCTAGAGGGTTAAGGGGATCCTAAGGATCCCTTTATCTCCTGATCCATAGCAGCTAGATGGTCATATTTGCCATCATTTGAAAGGCCTGATTATGGCCTTTCAAATGATACCAAACATGACCAGGTTTGGTTTTAAAAAAAAATTAAAAAAATAAAATAAAATAAAAAAATGTTTTTTTTTTTAAAGTTTTTTTTGTCTGGGGGGAGTTTAATTAAATAGGACCTAGGCTGTCATCTAAAAATAATTAGCACAAAATGGTCAGAATGAGCGCAGCGCACATAGGTGAACTGGCTCAGCAGTGAAAGGGTTAAAAGGTAAAAACATGTAAAAATTGGGTATTTCTATTCTCGGGATAAAATTTGGAAACTATTTAGCCGGGGTCTTTATTGGTGGTTATAGCTTTAGGGGATTAAATTACGAAAAAGTGTGTTTTTACCATTTTTTTCAGGATATTTCATATTTTTTTTATATTAAATTATTGGATATGATGGAAATAATGGTATTTCTAGAAAGTCCATTTAATGGCGGGAAAAAGGGTGTATAATATGTGTGGGTTGAATAAACGAGTAAGAGGAAAATTTGATCTAAACACGAGCAGAGCAGAAACGTAAAAACAGCAGCGGTCACTAAAGGACGGATTTGTGTAAAACCGCCCGGTCACTAAGGGGTTAATGGAAAAGTATGTCTTTTTGCTGATGACACAAAGATTTGCAACAGGGTTGACGTTCCTGGAGAGATCAGCCAAATGACAAATGATTTAGGTAAACTAAAAAAATGGTCGGAGCTGTGTCAATTGAGTTTTAATGTGGATAAGTGCAAGATAATGCACCTGGGACGTAAAAACCCAAGGGCTGAATATAGAATATTTGATACAGTCCTAACCTCAACATCTGAGGAAAGGGATTTAGGGGTTATTATTTCAGAGGATCTAAGGGTAAGTAGTCAATGTAATAGAGCAGCAGGAAATGCTGGCAGAATGCTTGGTTGTGTAGGGAGAGGTATTAGCAGTAGGAAAAGGGAAGTGCTCATGCCACTGTACAGAGCACTGGTGAGACCTCACTTGGAGTACTGTGTGCAGTACTGGAGACCGTATCTCCAGAAGGATATAGACATCTTAGAGAGAGTTCAGAGAAGGGCTACTAAAATGGTGTACGGCTTGAAGGAGAAAAGTTACCAGGAAAGGCTTAATGATCTTAACATGTACAGCTTGGAAAAAAGACGAGACAGAGGAGATATGATAGAAACATTTAAATACGTAAAGGGAATCCACAAGGTAGAGGAAGGGAGTATATTTAAACGGAAACAAAGTAGCAAAACAAGAGGACATAGTCTTAGATTAGAGAGGCAAAGGTTTAAAAGTAACATCAGGAAGCATTATTTTACTGAGAGGGTGGTGGATACATCGAACAATCTTCCAGTAGAAGTGGTAGAGGCTAAAACAGTAATTGAATTTAAGCAAGCATGGGATAGGCATAAGGCTATCCTAAACAAAAGATAAATCCAGGTAAAGTATCAATGTAATTGGGCAGACTAGATGGGCCGAAAGGTTCTTATCTGCCGACATTTTGCTATGTTTCTATGTTTCTATTATGGACTGCTGATGGCTGTGGTTGATGTACTTGTCTTTTGGTTCCCTACTTCCTGTTCATCTCAGGTTTGCTCACTTCCGGTTGTCTGTTGGAATGTTCTGGAGAGCTCTAGAATGGTGGCCGAAGAAGCACTGTATAAATGAGAGAGCACTACGGAGGGAACTTTTATTCATATTAAAGAATAAACTTTGTTATATACAGAAATAATTGACTGTTTAGTGGAACACAATATTACGGTGTTTTGACAAAAGCATCTATATTCCAATTAAGCGATTGTAAGAAGTCAAAAGAAAAACTACTACAGACCAAGGGGATTAGAGGAAGCCCCATTGATCAAACAATCACTTATCTCTGGTTTAAAACCAGGGATACCATCCCCATATCGGGAATAAACCTGCAAATTGAAAAGATAAAATATAAATAGACCAGCGTAATTGTATATTATTTATATTGAGCTAGTCAGGATTTATCTGTTCCAAGCCAATAATTAAGGAAATTTTGGGAATTTTTTGGACAATTACCAGCACTCATGATACTATTGATAGTTATGTAGTTTAAATACTTGAAGAATTAGAATACTTTTCCCTCCATCCACCCCCCCCCCTCTTTGGACAGGATTAATACTACTCTCTTGGTAGAATTAAATGGGTATCATTACTTTAAGTAATTGTTGGGTAGCAAAAGAGTTCTGTTTGTGGAATTTTAGCGCTAGATGATATAAAGATCTACAGGCCGCTCATAGCCTCTTCTGGCCTTAAATTATTGTACCTTACAGTGAGCAGTCCTTGTCATGGAGCTGATGTAACGCTCCATGCTTCAAATCCCAAGAGACTTTATGTTCAATTGTATCGTGCGATTTTAAATATATTTTACATCGTTTGGTTTTAGTTTAAATTAGTTTAATGTAAAATGGCGTAACTTTAGTTTTAAATACTTCTATTCCTGTAGGTAAATGTGGTTTTGTATAGCCAGTAAACAAGCTTTACTGCTGTGTAATTTATGCAACAGGGCTTCTTAGTCTCCCCGTCGGGTAGCTCCGACTCATCCTGGAGATTCTGACTTCCGGCTTGCAAAGAAAGAGGAGTGGCCTATCTCTGGGCGGGACTAAGTTGACAAACTGGGATAGTATGTGGGGCGTGTTTACCCCCTGTTGTGGGGGGGGGGGGTTTCTTTTTTCGTATTGTATACTTTCTTCATAGCAGCAAAGAGTTAAGAAAGAGATGGCAAAATAGGAGCCTCCGAGTCCTTAGGAAAATTCCTCAATTTCTGCTGTCTAGCACTCTGTCCTTGACATTGGCCACTAAACGTTATTGCTGTAAAGGGCAGGGTCATTGTGTCTGTTCCTGTCAGCATCTAACGCGCAACTATTCTAGTTTGGCAATTTACCAAGTTTCATTTATAGTTCTACCCATGTAATTTAAACATGTAAGCGCAAAGGAGTAAAAAATTTATTTATATCACCTTAATCTTTAATAATGTGAGGTTTTAAATAAAGGAGTGTGTTCAAGCATGGAGTGTGGGCTGCTTGAGGGCTCTGGAAATAATTTTGCACAGGGTGTCTAAATGGACAAGGCCAGCCTTGACAATCCTCACCACACTAGTTTCAAACATTGATTCAACACAGAAGTCCCAGATAGCCATAACATTACAATGGAGATCTGTGATGCAGCCAAACATAGTAATATCAGTTATAAAGAACTTCTGGAGCTCCATCCCAAGCTATGCACATTACTGTGACTTTCCTACACTACAGCTCTGTAATACGGCCATAAACAGCACATATGACAGTTCTATTGCTGTGGAACTTCATTTCTGGCCACACACCAGTACTTTTAATGCTGTGGAGAATTTTTATAAAAACTACATCAGTTTACTTTACTACAACCACCCCCCCCCCTCCGGGTTGGGTCGGTAGACACCTGGCCGTCCGCTGGTGAGACCCAGCCTGCCCTCGGGCAGGGTGTCTGGTCTGCCGTCCTCCCTTGCAAGGGAGGAAAAGCATCAGGGGTTCCCTCGGCCACCCCTCCACCGCTTGGGAGGTGGAAGAGGGCTGTGGCATCTGCCGGTCTGGGACTCTGTCGCAGGGGACCGCTAGGACAGCCTGAGCGAGAGCTCCTACCCCGCTCGGACCAGGGGTGCCAGTTCGATTGGACTGGGCGAGGGGAACGCCTTGACAAGGAGGCCCAGGCCTCCCATACAGCTCAGCTTCCCTTCGCTGCCATTACTGCTCGCGGTTAACCGGGGGGGGGGGGGGCGCAGCACCCTGATCCTCAGGGGGGGGGCCCTCCCCGGCAACCCTTCTACAGGCCCTGTGTCAGGATTGTTGAGAGGGACTATTATGTATTGGGCCAGCAGGGGGCTCTGTCCTCTTGCTTTCCCGGGCAGCCCCCACATCTCCTCCCTCCCCAGGGTCCCAGGCTGGAAGCAGAGGTGTCAGGGACCCCAGAGCCCACTCGAGGTATATGAGCCACCGGAAGTCTGTACGAGAGAACACAGAGATACGAGCTGTACCGACGACTGAACTCTCTCCCATATCTAGTGTCCGAGCCTGTGGAAGTGGTGCCCGTCCACCCGGTGGTGAATCTGACTCCTTACACAGACTTCCAGGGAGTCCACGCAACTTTGCCTGGGAGGGAAAAAATAAATAAATAAATCAGCAAAGCAATCTTCCAGCATGGCTTCGCTCCACGCGCAACTTGGCCCGGCAGAAAGCTGCACTTTCCACAGGAGGCCCGGCAGAAGCTAGCTTCACCTACAGCCACCGGGGGGGGAGCACTTCCTTGAGACCACTCAGGGTGAATGGACAATGTGAGGCCCCTGCAAGGGGGCAGAGATTTGAGCAGGACAAAACCATCTCTCCTAGTTATATCTGGCGGCGGGCCTGTTTCAGCGCCCGAGCCCCCTGGGGATCAAGGGGCAGAAAGTGTCCGAGCAACTGTCGGATAAATGCAGTCTACCCCCCCCCCCCACATACTAGTTGAGACTCCGTATTGGGTTAAACAGAAAGAATTTTGACAACACATACAGGGTACTTCTATAGGGGACAGGCACATTGTGCTCTCCCCAGCCAGGCCCCAGACATCCCGGCGCCCGTATTGCCACTCTTCCATCCATAACCCTTTTTGTAAACTTAACATGGACTGCCACTGCCTCCAGCCCGAGCCCAGTTCTTGGTGCTACACACTGTGCGGCCTGCCCTGGGCCATTCCACCCCTCCGTCTGGCACAGGGTCTCCTCTGCTGCTTTGAAGTCCGACCTAGTTTTGGTGGCTAATTCAGGGGTGATCACGGTGACACTTCCTCTTGTTCTTCACCCCACACCAGGCTACCATCCCTGGAGTCCTGCTGTCCAAAAAGCACCATGATGAGGGCAAAGGGGGCTTCCAGGGCAGGCTGGTGAACTTGCCAGGAGCTATGGCAGTGTGGGAGGTGCAGGGCAGAGGAAACAGGGTTTCTGGGTGTAAAAAAAAAAAAAAAAAAAAAAACAGGGCAACGAAGGAGCGCAACAATCATCGGGGATACATCGGCACAAATTTGGAAAATAGGACTTTGGATGAACAAAAATGGATTAATTTATGTACAATTAAAGTGTGAGGGGTTACAGGCATGATGCAGAGATTTGAGAGAGAAAAACATTAGATCAGACAGGGGAATTCGTTTACATAAAGGGTAAACGAAATCTAACAATATAAATGAAATTAAACTAAATCTTTTGGAAGAGGGGTGATCTTGTGGGGCGCTGCCCTTTAGAACTCACCCCACAGTAGCACAAAAAGCACTCTGGTGGCATATACAGGGGCTGAGCGGTGCAGGGTGTAAGGAATGTCGGCTGTGCTTGGTCTCGGCCGGTGGCAGCTGTATCAGGGTTGTGCTGGGCAGATAAACCACGATGGCTGGGCAAGGCAGGGGTGGCAAAGAACTTAATAAACATCAGGGTCATACAAGCGCAAACGAATTATAAAATTGGGTGATCGAAAACTGGCAATTTGGGTGGTATTAAATAGTGAGGGATTACAGGTCCGTTTGGTGTGGGGAATATGCGAGGGGAAACCATACACAAATTGTATAAACGAAATTTAACCTTGAACCAACGAACTTTTTATGTGCTAATAAAATAATAAAATGACCATTCATTGAGGTGGAGCCAACCGCCGTTGAGAGATGTCGCATGCTGCCGGGCTCCACTGCCGACAGCTTTAACTTATTATTACTTTTTCCTGCCTTCCTGGCAGGCAGCGACCCTCTGAGCAGTCCCTGACCAGTGCCCCAGACAGGTGGTGGTTCCCACGAAGCCTTCCAATCACTTGGTGGATTTTCAGACCCGCACGATTCCAGGCCTGTTGCTGCAGATTAGCCAGGTCAGCCATTTTGGATCCGCATTGTCTCCTGATTTTTGCCACGGACACCCTTCTCCCCTCCTTTCAACCTCCCAGCGGCAGTGATGGGTAAGAAATCCCACAGGAGGCTGGACACCGTGGAAGGCCAGCGCCAACGAGACACCGGGAGTCTATGGGTGGGAGACCTGTTCTTCAGGCAAAGGCCCCCCTCCGCTCCTGTCAAGCTATGGTCTTCAGAGCATGGTGACCGTTACCGGCAACTCTGAGGTGATGAAGGCCTACAAATATTTGACACTCAGCATCCCAATACAGATCAATTCGACTGGCATGGCAGTGAAGAGGGCCCAGGCGAAGCACCGGTCCTTAGCAGGGACACCTCAGGGAGGCCCAGCCCTGGCTCGGTGACAGCTGAAGCATCGCGGGGAGAGCTTGGATGCCAACAGACCACCCCTGGATGAGGGCACCACCTCGTTGGCTACTTGCAGTCCAGTACCTTTGGGGACTCCGGGTTCAAACAGTCACCAGCATACTACATCAGGGTCGTCGCAGGTGGTTGTGCCGCCCACTTTGCAGGTCTGTGACCCTGACCCTTGTGCCATTGAGGGCGATGATGCGCTCCCCTCCATGAAAGGTGACCTGCGCAGGTACATGGATGAGATTGGTGTGGCGGGCAGAGGTGTCATAGATGCGGGCGAAGGTGGTTGTGGTGCGCATGCAGGTGTTGGTGGTGCAGATGCAGTGGCGGCAGCACAGACTCAGCTTTTGGATCAAGTACTGGAGCTCCGATCCCAGGTTGCCCTCTCGCTCTGTGGAGGTCCTTGAGGATAGACACCACCGACGTAACGTACAAACCCGGGGTGTTCCACAGACGCTGTCTCCCGCCGACCTAATACTGTACGTTAACCGCCTGGGGAGCCAGGTCCTAGGTCTGGCATCTGGCCAGCGGTGTTTGCCTCGGCCTATCGCATTTGTAAGGCTGCGACTGCCACCCTGGAGGCCCCAAGGGACGTTATCGCAGTGGCTGTGGATAATCGCTAGACAGGAGAAGCTCATGGTTGGCCCCGGGAGCCTAGGCGGCTGTGCAGTTTGAAGAGAAGATGCTGCTGCTGTACTGAGATTTGCCCTTTGTGACATTGCTTGCTTGCTTGCCAAAGATTCCGGGAAGTGATGACCTTTCTCCATTCCAAGGGGATTCTATATCGGTGGGGACTGGCGGGCTCCCTGGAGGTGACCCATAGAAATGTGCCATGCACCATCGCTGACCCTGCAGAGGCCTGGACTGTGCTGTCAGGGGTGGACCTCTCACTGGACACGGCTGAGGCCTGTCCAGGCTGAGTGCCTCCCCCATTTCTCTTTCGCCGAGTTCAGTAGAGTCGTTTGCCTTACTGTATTTTTTGGCATATCCGGGATACCTCGGGAAGCTCCAAGTGCCCAGGCCTGGTGTCATATACTTCCCTCGGTCCACCAGACTCTTGGGTACACGCCTGGGACGGCAGAGATATAGATATATCTATATCTCACTGCCTTTTTCAGTGTGTATGCCTACAACGCCTCCCATTATTTTTTATTTCCCCCTCCTCCCCTATAACGAGACTTTTGTCGATGAGACCCCCATCCGGGGATATTCCCCCTCCCCCTGATTTTTTTCAGTGCTGTGGACTCTACTTCTGGCAGAGACTTTGTCGATGTTCCCCGGCTGGGGACACCCTTTTGGTCTACGTTTTGGGACAACACTATAAAATAAATACCTGATGTGATATTGCTGCTGTGTTATGTGACATCTCACCATTGTTGTTTTTCTTTTTATATGTCTGTACATAGATGACTCTTCTGTGCCCTGCACGGCCTTAATGTTTGCCATTTATTTATAAATTTATTTTTGAATATGTGAAGAAAAAAAACATTTATGAAGAAAATTAACAAATTAGGCAAATTAAGGGGATAAACTCGAGAACACAAACCATGCAGTGGCTTACCTTCCAGAAAAGCAAATTCATCAATGGCATCTATTGCATTATCTGCAGACAAAAACGTAGATTAGCAATTTACAGTCTTTTGTTAAGTGCAGTCTATATGCATGTTAAAAACAAAAGTTAAGGTCTAGTGTTAAAATGACAAAAACATTCTGAAATTTATATTCATGGACATTCAGATTACAGTGAGTTAGAGAAAAAAAACTTCTCGTGCAGGGGATGAGATCTTTGGCATTTCAGTACTGGCCACCCTTTTCTGGGTGATTTATTTGTATATGGAACAGTTGTCCCTGTAATGGCACAATCAAGCTAAAGCATTGTGAGACTTGAGCGGGCCCAAACGTAGAGCAGGCCATTAGTGCCATTGCTCATTCACAGGACTATCACAACACCCTTTTTCTCACTATAAGTATACTGGGTAATCCAGACGTGGACCCCTTGCTCAAGGTCCTAGAGGGGTGTCCGCTATACCCTCCTGACGAGGCCTAACAAGGCCAAAACGATAGTTGGGGTTGCTGCACCCTCTCATGCAAGGATGATGTTCTTGGCATTCAGTACTGGCTGCTCTGATTACAGGGACAACCGCTCCATATGCAAATCAGATTGCAATGGCACAAGCCAACATTTTACCTTGTGAGACCTGAGCAGACCCCACCGTAGAGCAGGCTGTTTGTTCTCAGGACCCTCAAACCGCCCCCCCCCCAACTATAAAAGAAAGCCACAAAGAAAGTGTTGTGAAAAAAGTGGTTTTGTGTATGGCAAAGCAGACTTGCGAACAAAGGTCAAGGGAAATACAAGTGCTTTTTGAAAGGGTTAAAGTTATAAAATGCTTACAAGACGTTTTCTGTAAGAAATGTGCCTAGCCTTTTCTTTTGCTTTCCGACTTCCTGAAAAACTTTATGTCCGATAATCTTTGAGCAAGAACAGGATGTGGCCTTCTCTGGTCACTCATCTAACTGGACTTCCTTCACTATCTTGGTAATGTCCTTCAATTATAGGATTGCAGCCTTCATGTGCCCGCATTCTAAATTGTCCATTTTCTTTTGAAACATTGTATTTGAGTATACTGAACATACAAACAAAACAAAGCAAGGCTCAATATACCACTCCACAGGGCATAACCCAACAATATAGATACGAAAAAACAGATTGCACAAAGTGCAGCAAGAGTGGCAAAAAGGTTTAACTTTAATGATAAGAATAAGCAACCAAAAAGGGAAATGAGAAAAAAAAAAAAAATGGTCAATTGCAATAAGAGGAAAGGTAGTACTAATTAATATAGAAATAGCCAAGGTATACACAATTGAAAGAAGTAGTGACTACCTATACCTCGGTGGTTCAAGCCACCTACATAACCAATAGAGGGCAGGCTAGAACAAAAACCCAGCAATAGCCATAGTACAAGAGCAACCACAAATGGAAAGATAAATCAAAGATTTTAACTGTTAAAAACAGAGGAGCATATCTCGACCGGTTTCGCCCAACCAGGGCTTAGTCCAGAGATAACATGCCTGCCTACCTCCCCCCTTAAAATACCAATACGAGATTAGAGGGATAATTACATACAGCCGGCTGGAGACCCGCATACATCCTGAGCGTCAAATTCCAGTGTCAGGACAGGATTTCCTGACACGTGGGTGATCATGTGGGAATCAGAGACCAATAGGTGGAACGGATAATCGCAGCCTAGCAACCAGGAAGCCAGTGAATACAAATATACACAAAGTGTCTAATCGCAGGGACAGGGCCATATAATGACACTCTCTCAATGCGAAAAATAAACATTCCTAGCCTTTATAACCCTAGTAACCACGGGGTAAGATAAGGACATAAATCAACCTGAAAGGGATAAGTTAACAATTGCTTACCCTTTTTGGTTGCTTATTATCATTAAAGTTAAACCTTTTTGCCACTCTTGCTGCACTTTGTGCAATCTGTATTTTTGTATTTGAGTATACTCCAGGGAATGTGTAATGTAAAAATGTCCATCTTGCTGCTAGTTACGTCCTATAACTTAGGCTGGGGTCAGACGAACACAGTGCGAACGCGCGTGCAGCCGCACTTTATCACGGACGCAGCGCACTCTGTACATCAGTACTACCGGTTTCACGTTCTCGAAAAAATGCGTTCGTTCTCGTACGTTCTCGAAAAAATGCGTACTTCGTACGGCCGAGCAAACGAACGCATTTTTTCGAGAACGTGAAACCGGTAGTACTGATGTACAGAGTGCGCTGCGTCCGCTAGCGACGTGTGTGCGTGATTAAGAGACGTCAGACGCTGCTAATGTCTGGCCAACATAACGTCCAGACGCAAAAAGGGTTTTATTGATGATCCGTACAAAATCATGGACGAAAATGCACATCGTATGACCGCTATCGCGTATTCCGTGAAATCCGTCCATTTGTTCGAACGCACTTTTTCACGGACGACGTGAAAAATGCATTAGTCTGACCCTAGCCTTACTGTGCGTTGACTTGCGCTTCCCAAGTCGTGAGGGTGTGACAGCCCAGAGGAGTCCAAGTCTGCATGCATCTGTAGCGACCACCCAGGTGGAGAAAAATTACCCACTTATATACGATATCACAACTCTGATCGGTTATAGCAGGAAAATGCACCTGCTTCTTTGTTCATGGAAATACCATTGCTTAATGCAAGAGTTTACTATAATTTTATAGTGCAATAAAAATGGATCCAAGTTCCTCTTTGCTCCTCTTACCCATTCTACATTGTTTGGCTCAGCTGTAAGTGACAGGAGGGGGGGGGGCCGCTCAACAGTATTCACCCACGTGACTGAACCAGGGCAAACAGAGTTGGTCACCATTGATATCCTGATAAAGCTGTGTGGGTGTAAGGTGGGGATTCCATAGAAGAATAGAAGTCTGATGATGCCGTTAGGTTATAGCAATCCCATCATTTCCTCATCTGCATAAAAATTTTTGTTTCTTAATGTGCAAATTCGGTACAACTGTAAAACTACGGACCCACTACTGTGGCAAAATATGCATTTTAGTGCAAGTTTCTTCCAATGTCTCCTACGTATACAGACAGCAATAACAAAATAGAGATGATGCGTTGACAAGATATAAATGACAAATACACACAAGTGTTAGGCCATCAATGCAGTTTAAAATATTCTGGCCCCATACATGCACTCACAAGAAACAACTGAAATAGGAGCAGGCCTGGGCTTAACAAATTTGCATTGAATCTAGGAGCCAGCTACAAATGGCTTTCCAATAAATAAAGTTTTTGCTGAAAGCCTGTCCAATTTATGATAGTATTGAAATGTACGGCCAGACACCCTTTTACCCACTGCAAACGCAAACACAGACACAGACACACTGACACAACAGTTCTTGTTACGGAACCCCTTGCTCAGAGACTGGACTAAAACCTCGCTCCTCTGCTATTCCCCTCATGCAAGCGATTTGTCGGTTTTTGTGACTTTCCCCCAGCAGAACAAAATCCAAAACGCCTTTAAGCCCGTCCCCGTGCTCACTGTTTTATCTGACACCAGGGGTAGTCCGGGATTGAAAGCATGAGCTGGGTTTGAAACCCCAGCCAATCACAATCCAAGGAGCTAGACGGGTCAACCAATCCCATTCATAGCATTCATTTTAGTGGAAACATCTGCAGAAACTTTAAAGGAACACTACTCAAAAATCACCCCCCCCCCCCGTTTTTTTCTCCTAATCTATCCCTATTCCCTTAATTAAAAATATAAATATAAAAATATATATATATACACCCCTCCCTCTTCTGCTCTCGTCCTTCTTGTTTACGTGAGAAGCGCGCATGCACGCCTCTCATGTAAGCCAGCCAAATCGGCAGGCTTCCTCCCGGCTCCCTCTGAGGATTAGTGTTGCGCGCAAGAGGATGCGCGCAACACTAACCCTCAGTCGCTGCCGCCAGCTACTGCGGCGAGTTGGAGACGTCATTGCGCTGAAAGCGCGATGACGTCTCCTACTCGGCAGAAGCGGGAAATATGATTCCCGCTCTGACGACAGCTGGGAGGGCGGAGTAAACTCCTCCACCTCTCAGCTATTTTCAGCTTTTTCTGCTGAACTCCCGAGCGGAGGGAGGGGAGACAGAGGGTGGCATACTCCGGGCATCATGACCACCTAAAATAGCTTAGGTGGTCATGTTGCCTAGAGTGTCCCTTTAAACCTTGGAGCCCTGAAAACACTTTGATCCAGCAGGGTGCCATTTTGGCGTTCGGGTTCCACTCAGGGGAGCTACAGTTGGTGATTTTCAGGAGGGAGCTCCATCGGGAAGCCACGTTGCTGAGCCCTTCTTGGCCCCAGGAGCTCACAGCAGCAGCCGGCCATGTGGCATCAACTGGGAATAACTGCTACATGCTGCCATCCTTGCCTCCGCATGCGGATCTGGGCACTTTTTGGACCTACACCCTAGTGGCCTGAGCTATCAAACAGTACCCCTGGAACCCCCCCCCCCCAAACAAGGACCCGTGCTCTGTATGACTGCAGTTCGTTATTTAGAAGGTGCCATCAAGTACCATAGCGCTGTACGATGGGAGAGACAGGATAACCAATATACATGCAAGTTAAAACACATAGAACAGTATCAGAGAAGCCCCTGCCCAAGAGCTTGCACTCACAGGACCTGATGGAGAGCAGGGTGAATGACGGTGCCGAGTTGTCTGGGGGGGCGGGAATGTTAAGTTATCTGAACCAAATAAAAATCAGGCCATGTGAAATGGCCAGGGAGAGTCTGCTTAACCCAATATAAAGTGTCGTCTGCTTTAGTGGGAGAAATTAAGATCTGACATTCTCCCCGCAGAGCTGGAACAATCTGGGAACTGGCGAAGGCGAACGATTCACGGCGGCCGAGGGAAAATATTGGACCTCAGCTCTCGTTACAGTCCTCCTATATAAATCTATACACCAGGGCTGGATACATTTACATTAAATATAGGAGACATGACAGAAAAAAAAAAACACATTCAAGCCAACTAGATGTTTAGATGCCAGGCAAAGACTGCTTTTAGATTGGTGTAAAATAAACTGGAGATTTCAGCCCAAATAGGAATCTCGCCATCCTATCTCCTTCCACTGGATGCCCTTTCCCAATTTTTTGTTCTTTGGACGACGTCTGATAAGGAAGCCAGACTCAATGTCAAGTGGAACGGTTAGAATGGCAGAGATTCCCATTGGAAGCTTACTGGTTTTGTGATAGGCTATGGTTCCTGTGAGAGCATGTATGGGGCCAGGATACCTTAAATAGCATTAATGTCCTCACCCTACATGGGGTCTATTTTGTGCCACCTATAAATCATGTCAGCTCCTCTACCTCTATTATGCTAAATTTCTTGTCTATTTGGAATAAAGTCACTTAAGTTTGTTTTTCCTTTTTCCCCCTCCTGTAAAAGGAGTTTCTTGATCTTTTAACAATTCTGGTTCATTATAAGTAGATTTTTGTCACAGATTTTTAACCCCTTTCACTGCTGAGCCATTTCACACCTGTGTGCTGAGGTAATTTTTACAGTTTTCACTCATGTTTAAACGTGTTTTGAAGCCATATTTTATTATATGACCCAGACATCATATTATAGCGTTCTTTCCGGCAGACTCAGCAGATTCAGAATATATTATTATATGTATTCAACATGTCCTGTCTGTATATTATAACAAAAAAATGCAATAAAATTTAAATTTTCAATAATTTACAACGTGTAAAGAGTTTTCTCCTCACATTTTAACATGTGAGTGTTTACGGTTATATTTTCTATGGGTTGTGCTTGTTAAAAAAATTAGAAATGGAGACTCGTTACATTTTTTTGGGGGGGGGGGGGAAATCACGCAATTTTTAACAAATGCACAAAAATAGTTAGTGCAGCATCATTGTTCACATTATAATTGAAATAGGAACAATATTGCTGCACTAACAAAAAATAATAATAATTTTCTCATTTATTTTTTCTTAACTTTTAACATGGTCGTGTTGGGTATCGTTGGAAAGGCCATGCCGATCCATCAATACCAAACATTAACCCCTAGCTGCCACGGATCGGGAGATGGGAGGGGTTCACCATGATCCCGGAAGCTTGGCCGACATTAAAGATGTCGGCCAGCTCTGGGAGAGGATCGCTATCCGGCAACGAATAGCAATCCGGTCCCCAAGGGGTTAAAGCCAGCCACCGTTTGGAAGGGCAGGCTGTGCCCTTCCAAACGGTGCCCGGCTTTGATTGCTGCCCGAACAGAAGGGGAGGGAGAGTGTATCATATCGGTGCATTCCTAGACTCATGTGAAATTGGGCTTTAAAGTTTTGCTTCTAAAATGTGCATAATGTCCCAGTTTCCTTATTCCTCTGGTCCATAGCATCTTAAACACACGTGGTTGAGTACAAAAGAATCAATGTGTAATTTAGTTTGCATTAGGGATAGGCAGATTAGCAGTGCAACAGATCTTTCGGTACCCAGACTGGGTCACATCTGTTAATGCCGCTTCTTTGCCAAAACCATGTTCTCTCACCAGCAGGCTTTTGTGCCTTCCTCCAGTCCTTTGACGAAGCTTAAGGATGGGTACACGTAAAGAGCCTGGTTAGCATCCCCCAGAAATTACACGATGCTGTAGATCTGGGATGTTTGATCAGCTATAAACAGAACACTTTTATTGGGTTACATACAGGTGCATCAATATATTAGAATATCACGATTAAGTTAATTCAACTCAAATGGTGAAACCTGCGTATTAAATAAATTCAATGCACACAGACTGAAGTAGTTTAAGTCTTTGGTTCTTTTAATTGTGATTATTTGACTCACATTTAACAAAAACCCACCAATTCACTAACAAATTCGAATACTTCACAAGACCAATAAAAACATTTAGTGAATTGTTGGCATTCTGAAAAGTTTGTTCCTTTACTGTAAATGTACTCAATATTTGGTAGGGGCACATTTTGCTTTAATTACTGCCTCAATTTGGCGTGGCATGGAGGTGATCCATTTGTGGCACTGCTGAGGTGCTATGGAAGCCCAGGTTTCCATGACTGTGGCCTTCAGCTCATCTGCATTTTTGGTCTCTTGTTTCTCATTTTCCTCTTGACAATACCCCATAGATACTCTATGGGGTTCAGGTCTGGTGAGTTTGCTGGTCAGTCAAACACACCATGGTCATTTAACCAACTTTTGGTGCTTTTGTCAGTGTAGGCAGGTGCCAAATCCTGCTGGAAAATGAAATCAGCATCTTTTAAAAAGCTGGTCAGCAGGAGGAAGCATGAAGTGATCTAAAATTTATTGGTAAACGGGTTAAGGGACTTTGGTTTTCAAAAAACACAGTGGACCAACACCAGCAGATGACATTGCACCCCAAATCACAGACTGGAAACTTAATACTGGACTTCAAGCAACTTGACCTATGAGCTTTTCAACCCTTTCTCCAGACTCTAGGACCTTGGTTTCCAAATGAAATACAAAACTTGCTCAACAAAAAGAGGACTTTAAACCACTGGGCAACAGTTCAGTTCTCCTTAGCCCAGGTAAGACGCCTCTGATGCTGTCTGTGGTTCAGGAGTGGCTTAACAAGAGGAATATGACAACTTTAGCCAAATTCTTTGAGACGTTTGTGTACGGTGGCTCGATGCCATGAGCCCAGTCCATTCCTTGTGAGGTTCCCCCAAATTCTTCAATTGATTTTGCTTGACAAGCCTCTCAAGGCTGCGGTTCTCTTGGTTGGTTGTGCATCTTTCTGTTAACATGCTTGGATACAGCACTCTGAACAGCCAGCTTCTTTGGCAATGAATGTTTGTGGCTTACCCTCCCTGTGAAGGGTGTCAATGATTGTCTTCTGGACAACTGTCAGATCAGTCGTCTTACCCCATGATTGTGTAGCCTAGTGAACCACACAGAGACCATTTTGAAGGCTCAGGAAACCTTTGCAAGTGGTTTTGAGTTCATTAGCTGATTGAACTGTCAACATATTCTAATTTGTTGAGCTAGTGAATTGGTGGGTTTTTGTTAAATGTGAGCCAAATCATCACAATTTAAAGAACCAAATACTTTAACTACTTCAGTCTGTGTGCATTGAATTTATTTAACCCTTTCACTGCTGAGGACGTGTGGGGAACATCCTCATTGACTCCTAAGGAAAGATAGGGGGTTCCTTTGAACCCCAATATCTCCCACCTGTTGGCAGCTAGCAGGGATATGTTTGATACCATTAGAAAGGCCAGAGCATGGCCTTTCCAATGATACTAAACATGACCATGTTTAAAGTAAAGACTAGGGATGCACCGATACCACTTTTTTAAGACCGAGTACGAGTACCGACACTCTTGTTCAAGTACTCACCGATACCAAGTACCGATACTTTTATTTTATGTCACGTGCCGCTTTCCAATAAGAACAGACCTCATATAAAGCCCCCAGGTCTCATGGATATGGCCCCCTCCCCCCCTCACTTACCTTCCTTTAGCGACGCCGGGAAAGTCTTCGCGCGCGCTCGCTCGCTCGCTCCTTGGAAGGTCCCCAGCCGCGACCACGTGGGACCATGTGATCGCAGCTGGGGTCCTTCCAACGAGCGCACGCGCGGAAACTTTCCCGGCGTCGCTAAAGGAAGGTAAGTATGAGCGGAGAGCAGCTGCAGGGCCTGTCTGAATGCTCTATCGGCATTCGGACAGGCCCTGCAGCTGCTCTCCTCACTTTGTTTATACTTACCTTCCTGAGCGACGCCAGGAAAGTTTCCGCTCGTTGGAAGGACCTCAGCCGCGATCACATGGTCCCACGTGGTCGCGGCTGGGGTCCTTCCAAGGAGCGCGCGCGCAAAGACTTTCCCGGCGTCGCTAAAGGAAGGCAAGTATAAAAGCTAGGAGAGCAGCTGTAGGGCCTGTGTGAATGCCGATAGCATTCCCTCGGATGTTTTTATGTAAAAAAAAAATCCCACAACACCTCCCCTTTTTTCATAAGAAATTTGCATAAGGCAGTGGTTCCCAATTGCGGTCCTCAAGTACCCCCAACAGGCCAGGTTTTGAGGATCACCTTGGGCAAACTCAGACGGAATCCTGCAATAACTGTGCAGCAAATCATATCACCTGTGCTGTGCTTCAGATATCTGGAAAACCTGACCTGTTGGGGGTACTTGAGGACCGCGGTTGGGAATCACTTGTGTAATGTATGTAACTTTCGGATGTACATTAACAATTTGCGTACTTTTCACACAAGATATGCGAGTGCTTGGTCAGAGGGATGGGTTGATGCTGCATACACAGCTTAAGTCCATGTTTACTTTCTCAAATGAACGCAGCTACAAGTAAGGATGCACCGAAATTTCAGCCACTGAAAATTATGGGCCGAAAATGGTGTTTTTCGGCCGAAATGGAATTTCAGCCGAAAAAACGGCCGAAAATTTCCATTTCCCAGCCGAGTAGGGGGCTTGTCTGAGCCTGGAGGCCGGCCGAGCTGCTTGCTCAGCCGGCCTCCAGTCTGAGCATGGAGGCTGGACGAGCTGCCTGCCGGGGGCTCACCTGAGCCTGGATCCCGGCTGAGCAAGCGGGGGGGGGGGGTCATACTCCCCTACATTGGCTTTGAGTCCTCCACCGGTTGCACACACACACACATTGGCCCGGAGCTCCTCCTGCAATGGCAGTCCTGCATCCAGTATCTTCTCTCCATTGGTCGCCGGTATGACGTCACAGAAGCCCTGGGTCAAAGGGTTTTGTGACGTCATACCGGCGACAGACAGCAGGCACTGGATGCAGGATTGCCATTGCTGGAGGAGCTCAGGGCCGATGTAGGTGAGTATGTGTAGACAACATCCTCCTACTTCGGCCCTGAGCTCCAGCGGTGACTGTCCTCCGGCTGTTGCAGGCTGCTCGGCCGTCCTCCAGGCGAGCCCCTGGCTCGGCTGGGCCTTGAAGGCCCAGCCGAGTCGGTAGCTCGTCTGAGCCTGGAGGACGGCCGAGCAGTCTGCGACAGCCGGAAGACTGTCACCGCTGGAGCTCAGGACCGAAGTAGGAGGATGTAGGCGAGTATGGTGCAACCAGCCATGCGAAATTGGGCCTGGAGGCTGTCCGAGCAGCGTGCTCGGCCGGCCTTTGGGATAAGGCGAGTCCCCGGCCTCCAGGCCCAGGTTCTCATGTCTGATTTTCAGCTGAAACAATCCTGAATTTTCGGTTTCGTATCGGCCGGAAATTTTCGTTTTGGTGCATCCCTAGCTACAAGCACTTGGTCATAGATGATTAGGTCAGCATGAAAGCGGTGTTAATTAGCTAAAGTGGTCAGGTTGTGTAGAGTGTCCCTCTTTAATAATTTTGTGAACAAACTGAGTGGGAGGAGGGACTGGAGGTGGAAGGGAGTGACTTTGCTCAAGTGACTTGACCTGAGTGTGCGGGAGTGGGTATGGACAAAAGACCGGATCTGGGTGTGGGAGTGAGTTTCGGGAAAGGGACCAGACAAAAATGGAGAGCATGGCAGTGGCACAGGACTCCAGCTTCAAGGATAAAACACCGACATACAGTTCCTTAACCCAGTGGCAGTATCCTATTTGTGTTCTAGTTCTGCTACTGATGTAAACAGAATAAAAACAAACTGGTTGTGTCTGACAATACACATAACCCTAGAACTAAATCACATAGTAAAGCAGCGGCGAGTCTTCTCCAATCAGCTCCAAAGCTGAGGTTATTTACGTTCAACTCAGTCTGACTCTAAACACTGTGCTGTACACAGGACGATTAATCTACACAGATTAATAGATAATGGCAATAGTCCTTTCCTTTGGAAAGGATTGTTGAACATCTAAAAACATAGATTACAGGACCAGAAACAACATACCTCAGGGAGATCATGCCAAACTAATCTTAGATTTTTTTTGATTGGGTAACAAAAATAATAGACACAGGTGGTGCAGTAGACATTGCTTATTTAGATTTCAGTAAGGCTTTTGATACGGTTCCGCATAGAAGGCTTATCAATAAATTGCAATCTTTGAGCTTGGATTCCAATATTGTTGAATGGATTAGGCAGTGGCTGAGTGACAGGCAACAGAGGGTTGTGGTAAATGGAGTTTATTCGGCGCAAGGTCTTGTTACCAGTGGGGTACCTCAGGGGTCAGTACTTGGACCCATTCTCTTTAATATTTTTATTAGTGATATTGCAGAAGGTATTAATGGAAAAGTATGTCTTTTTGCTGATGACACAAAGATTTGCAACAGGGTTGACGTTCCTGGATGGATCAGCCAAATGACAAATGATTTAGGTAAACTAAAAAAATGGTCGGAGCTGTGGCAATTGAGTTTTAATGTGGATAAGTGCAAGATAATGCACCTGGGACGTAAAAACCCAAGGGCTGAATATAGAATATTTGATACAGTCCTAACCTCAACATCTGAGGAAAGGGATTTAGGGGTTATTATTTCAGAGGATCGAAGGGTAAGTAGTCCATGTAATAGAGCAGCAGGAAATGCTAGCAGAATGCTTGGTTGTGTAGGGAGAGGTATTAGCAGTAGGAAAAGGGAAGTGCTCATGCCACTGTACAGAGCACTGGTGAGACCTCACTTGGAGTACTGTGTGCAGTACTGGAGACCGTATCTCCAGAAGGATATAGACATCTTAGAGAGTTCAGAGAAGGGCTACTAAAATGGTGTACGGCTTGAAGGAGAAAAGTTACCAGGAAAGGCTTCATGATCTTAACATGTACAGCTTGGAAAAAGACGAGACAGAGGAGATATGATAGAAACATTTAAATACGTAAAGGGAATCCACAAGGTAGAGGAAGGGAGTATATTTAAAAGGAAACAAAGTAGCAAAACAACAGGACATAGATTAGATTAGAGGGGCAAAGGTTTAAAAGTAACATCAGGAAGCATTATTTTACTGAGAGGGTGGTGGATACATGGAACAGCCTGGAACAGTTGAAGTGGTAGAGGCCAAAACAGTAATTGAATTTAAGCAGGCATGGGATAGGCATAAGGCTATCCTAAACAATAGATAAATCCAGGTAAAGTATCCATGTAATTCGGCAGACTAGATGGGCCGAAAGGTTCTTATCTGCCGAAATTTTTCTATGTTTCTATGTAATCGATTAAAATTGGTTGTCGATCGATTAATTGTTTCAGCTCTTCTAAACACATAAGACCAGTAGAAGAGAGGATCCTGCTCAAGAGCTTACAATCTGCGAGGTGGACCTGATAAAGAGCAGGTTGAACTGCGGTTGAACTGCTGTTATACAGATTAAGCGCAATGTGCCAAAATACAAGTGAAATATTTAGTTCATTTTTTTACATTTCAGTACATGTAACAGGTTCTCCAAGAGTACCTCATAGAATATATAGCCACAAAGTTTCGGATGATAAATTGTGAGACTGTTGATTTAGTCTATATTAGACTAGAATAACCCTACCCCAAGAGCTTCTAACAGTCATTATGGCAGAGATTTGATTTTGGGGTGACCGTGAGTAAATGCAAAACACGTTCAGTTAATACTAGCTTGACATTTTTGTAAGAAACTCTGTTGCTCCCCACTTCTAATTTTAAATGTACAGAATAACAGCAGATAACTGGTGTGACGTAACCTACTGTCACTGGGGCATCTGGAGGGGGCTGTGGGTAGCCTCCTGCCCAGAGACTATGGCCCGTGAAAGAGACCATTGGGGGACTGGTGGACCTTTTAAATATATTTGGTTTTGCACGGTTTTAAACATCCCCCGCAAACTAAAGATTTCTGATGTCTGTGTGTTATTCCCTTGTGCACTTATTGTAGAGTCTCCTGTTGTGTATACTGTGTACATCCCCTCCATTATGTAGCTTATCTCTGTATTACTACCTGCTCTCTCTATTGTGTACATTCTCTAAGATATTCCTTCGTTTTACCTTTCTCCCAGGAGGTCCTATTGTCCATTGTCTGATGGTCCTGTGCAGTTATTTGATCTGTGAGGTTATCCGTTTGGCTGTATTCATGAAGGGGGTTGTTCCTTGACTGTGTAGCTGTGTGTTTGTGTGAATAAACTAGTCAGACTTCTTTTGAATTTCAACAGCATGCATCCTTTCAGCTGCGGTTAAAGTTTGGGTGGGCTGTTAATGAAGATTCTCCGGGAACGGTTGCGATTGTTTAAAAAGGTGAGAGAGCCAGCTGACAGAGGTACTCTCCGTGAGGGTACAGCCGCTATGGTACAATTGGTAGTGGTTCTGAAACCATGACATCAGTCTATTGCACTACAGTTTCAAGTATAGGCTTACCCAAATCTTTCCGCTGAAGGGTTTTCCGCTTTCCCCGTTGAGCATATATAAAGGCATCCTTGGCAATGGTCTCTATGAATAATTCCTATTAAGAAAAAGATTAAGATATTATTCAGTGCCAGGTAAGAAATAAAGGGAAAAAAAATACATGGAAGTGAAAACAAAAAAGTTTAAAAACTAATTTTGCTAGTTACTGAATCGGACTACCTTTCCGCACTTTTAGCTCTAGTAAGACATTTTGCACCACAAAGGGGGTTATCCACTAACCACGATTGTATAGCATTACTACAACATTAGAAGAAAAAAAAAAGGTCAACAATGCAGAGAAAGAATGGCAGACAGTGGCTAACTCCAAAAGTATTTGTTTGCACTCCAGATTGTGTGAAGGATGTGTAAGCAACTCAGACACCGGATGCCGGATAATGGTTATTGGTGCTCAACAGCAATTATTTATAACATGCCAACAATCTAGTTCTGTACAATGGACCACACCAAACAAGTTTGACAATAGGCAAAGAGGACTCTGCTCAAGAGTTTATAATCTAAGGATTGTGGTGACACAAGAGGGAGACAAAATGGGGGCTGTGTGGGAGAGATCAGAAATGCGTTTTTAAGAGAAGTTTTGAAAGAATAAAAGCATGGGTAGAGTTGAATATTGTGAGGAAATTCTATTGATGGGGCAGCTCTGATAAAGTCTAGGAGAAAGTGGGGTGTGACAAAGGGTCAAAAGTTTGCATGGATGCCAATCCCCCCCCCCCCATGTTGATGCCTACAATTCTCCTGAATTCTTAGAATGCAATGGATGACCAGAGAAATCAATGGAGTTTTTGTTCAGATTCAGAAACATCTGGGGTGGGCCAGAGTTTGACAACCTTCGTTTAAAACCAAAGAGCAGAGTGTTAGAATAGTTGAGGTGATGAGTGAACAAACCTTGTGGCGCCTCCTGGTCATCCCTCACCTCTCTCTTGGAAGGTAGGAAATGCCCGCGCCGCCCAGCAGATGATGCTGTGGTTCCTGTAGGCACCTTGCCGACCCGTTTTCTGTCCGCGTGCCAGCCCAACCCCACCTTTTTTCTGTCTCTTTCCCTCTCCCGCTTTATTGCATGTTCTGTGTGATCTGTTTGTTGTCCGTCTTTATGGTTTGTCGACAGCTTGTTTTATTTGCACCGCTCCCCCCCCCCCACACAGCCCCCTGATGATTGGAAGGCCTTACCGTACTCTGCATCTCTATCAGGGAGTGGTAACCCTGTCCAGTGGGAATATGTGGGAAGTATTTCCCATACAATGTCACGACACAGATGCGCAGGGGCCGTCCAACTGAGCAGCGGGGCTGCCGACCCCGTGGAAATTGCCGCCATCCAACCGCTGCGGCATGTGCACAGCCGGCGCGTGCCGCAGTGGATTGATGCGCGCGCAGCCAGCAGTACAGGCTTGGCGACGGACACGCCAAGCCTTACTGCATTATGTTATAGATATGTTACATAAAAAAAAAAAAAAAAGGAATAGTTGAGGTGGGAGATCAGAGCTTGGATAAGTGTTTTAGTAGAGTCCTGGGTTGGAAATGGGCAAATGTGCACAATGGCTTTTAGTTTAAAGTATCAAGATTTTGTTAGGAGTGAATGAGTGAGTCAAAGATGAAACCAAGGAAGCAAACTAAGAACTAATGTTACCATCCACCAGAAGGGATACAGGAGGGTTAGATTTAAAAAGAGGAGACAGGGTGTTAAGTTTTGGAGAGGTTGAACTTTAAGGCTGTGTCAGACGAGCGCACTAGGTGCGCCCATAAGGACGTGCCTACTGGCGTCATGCTGTTCCGCGTGCAATAGCAGCCGTGCTGTGTCTGTGCAGCAAGCCTCCCCGTCAAACTACTAGGACGCACGTTGAAGGGGCTGCAAAGCGCGATCCTCCATAGAAGGATCGAGCCTTGCAGGACTGACCGCACTAACTGCGCTCAGCGAGGCGGCCAGATGGGCGTCATGTGGAAGGAAACATTCACTCTCATGGACATTCCTTCTGCTCTTCAAAACAATAGTCTGACCCCAGCCTTACCGGGTGATCAGCTGACAGGCAGGTGGTGATATGAACTAAAACTGCGGAAGATAAAAGGTAATCTGGTAGTCAACAGTGATGATTTTGGAAACCATAGGCAGAATTTAGATCGCCAAGAAAGGTGGTATAGATTGAGGAGAGAAGGTAGCCCAAAACACTTGAAGTCCTAAAAATCATACAAAGAAGGAAACACCCTGTGGCACCAGGAGGCAGAGAAAGATCAAGGTGCCTATTCTGGTGGTGCTGTTAGTGAGTCCCATTTGTAATGTTAACACCAATTGTCCTTTAACCAAGGCTGCAGCTTCAGTTGCACTAGGTTCCTGTATATCATAATCTACACCAAACGGTATACGAAGTGTGTCAATGATCCGACAATTCAAATTTAACATTTATTCCCATGTAATAAAATTCAAAAGGATGTCAAAAAAATTAAATAGAAAGTCAAGGACTAGTGCACTAGTCAGATAAAACCAAACAAAGAGTGGCTCAACACTAGGTATTATGGATGCACCGATACTAGTATCAGTGCCGATATTGCCGTTTGCACGAGTACTTGTTACTCGTGCAAACGGCCCGATACATCCCGCCGATACCGGAAGCCGGCGCTGGACCGGCTTGCCGGTATCTGCGGAAGCTGGCAGCGTGCACGAAACGCACACAGCCAGCGTTCCGCTCCGGTGCGCCTCATACCTCACCCATCCTGGAGGTCCGGTCGCTTGGCAGTGATGCGTTCCCACGGCCACGTGATCGCATCACTGCCAAGCAACCGTACCTTCAGGATGGGTGAGTATCGCGGCGCGCCGGAGGGGAACGCTGGCCGTGTGCTTTTCATGCACGCGGCCAGCTTCCCCAGCGTTCGAGCTGGGGGGGGGGGGCAAACTCCGTGTGAGCTGGGATAGATAAATAAATAAATCTATATCTATTTATAAAGGATTTTACCAGGAAGGATACATTGAGATTTCTCGTTTTCAAGTATGTCCTGGGTTCGAGAACATTGAGTGGTTACAGAAACACAAAATAGTAAAATGCAAGATAGTAACACAAGACCAAATATACAGATTAACAGAAAAATAAATATGTAGGAAATAAAGTCATTATGTTACATGTTTACAGGTGCATTCCGTATTAAGGTATGTTAATAGGGAGCTCTTAAGTAGGGATGAGCTGTTCGGAGTTCGACCCGAACTTTGGCAGTTCGAATTTCGAACTTCTTGGGCGTGTTCAGTTCGAGTTCGAAAAAAATAAAATTTTGAAAAAAAAGTATAGAAAATGCTTAAAAAAAAATACTAAAAAAATCTAGAAATAAAGAGACTCTTTACTGCAGAATATTATAAGCAACGGTTTATTAGATATTTAATTAAAAACTAATGTGTATGTGGAAAGATTATCAACTCTAAGTGACCTCTGTTCACAAACGGGCATAACACCAGGTGTTTTTAGTCTGGTAATCAATTTGATTGATTGTACAATATAGTGAGGGGGTGGAGTCTGCTTTTGATTGAGATTTGAGAATTAATTTCCCTAAAACATCCCAATATGCTGCATTTAACCCTTTCGCTGCTGAGGCTTTTCACACCCCTGTGCTGAGGTCATTTTTACCGCTTTCACTCATCATGTTTAACCGCGTTTTGTAGCCATATTTTGATATATGACCCAGACATATTATATATTGTTCTTTCCGGCAGACTTGGCAGATTCATAATATGTCATTATTATATGTATATCTACTGATGTCATTTTGCATGGCGGCATTTTAAGAATTAACCCGTGTAGCGCTCACTCCCGGAGGAGCCGCTGAAAATGAACCACGGGTCAGTCTCCCCGCACTAGGGAATAAATATGCTCCAACACAGTTGTGGGTTTTTATCATTTAAATAGTTTACTAAAATATTTGGCAGATATTAAGATACGGTATTCACAGATATTATTACAGTACTTTCGTATTGCGATAAAACGCGTAGCGGAAAAGAAACGAAACACGAGGCTTCGTATTTCGTAAAATAAAATATTCGTAACCGAACATAAAAGAAAATGCAATTGCACGAATATTCAGAAAAGGGACACGTAACGGAACCCCAGAATATACAATCACTTCGTATCACGGTAAACGCGCAGCGGAAAAGAGAAAAATATATTCGGAACGTATCTTTAACCCCCGTTCCGATTCGTAACAAAATGAGTCCTGCACAGGTTAAGTCCCGGAATGTAAAAGGTGTGTATGTGTGTAAGGTACCCGGGTACTGTTCAACTGGCCAGTGAAATTACTTAAGAAAAAGGTCTTCGACTAGTCAAGTTGGGGCCCTGTGGACTTTAAAGAGAAAACAGCAGCGTGCTCTTTGTATTATAAACGGCCTTGGAGGCCTCTCACCCATCCGCCGGTTGCTTTAGGCTCCGCTGACCCAGGACGTCTCTCCGCTGGATTTTGACTGGGGATACTAGCGGCCAGATCCGTTGTCTGACTTCCCGTAGCTTGTCCACGACTTTTCCTCAGCTCACCGCCTGCTCTCTGTCCCCGATCCGCTTGCGGTGACTCTTTACTCGAGGTCTTCGTTTGGTTCTCTTTTTCAGCCACTCTGGAACTTGGAGGGCTCCTTCTCTTGCGACTGAGTCACCCGGTGACAGAACTGACAGGTCTCGCTTGCTCTCCGCCCTAGGTCCTCTCACAAAGTATGGCACTGCGTCTGCTCTCTCTCGTTCCCTGGCGCGCTCTGGCGCGTTCTCCACGAGGCAGAGGATGCAAGTGTCCAGTCCCCACCCACTTCCTGTCTTCTTGCAAAGCATGCCAGGCATTGTAGTCCCAATGTCCAGTGTCTCTGATCGCGATAGTCTCCATCTTGTGGCCAAAAATAGGTACTGCCACAGCAAGATTTTAACACAGCGCTACACCCATATTTACAAGGGCTTCCCCTATGGTGGAGATACGGACCCCTGTATCTCGGAATTGGTGGCAGCTAGTGTGTCATGTTCGATATCTTTGGAAAGGCCAAAGCATGGCCTTTCCAATGATACTTGTAACATGGTCATGTTGGTAAATTTCTTTATTAAATGTAGCAGTATTGTTCACATGTCAATTATAATCTATCTGAACAGGATGCTGCAGTACCGACCCCCCCCCCTTTAGCTAGTTACATAATTTCTCAAAAAAAATAACGTAACCTAGGGCTAATTTCTTTACAAGGGTACCCCAAAGAATAACCACAAAGGCTCAGATGATAAAATGTGTGTGTGTGGGACTTTTACATGCTACAGATTTAAAATTTAAATGGAAATTCACATGTTTTGTTATAGCATTCTGACAGGGCATGATGTACATATGTAATAATGATATATTATGTATCTGCCAGAAAAAGAAAGTGTAGAATTCACCTGGGTCGTATAATAAAACGTGACTTTAAATCGCATTTTAGACCGGGGTCAGACGAGCATCTTTGAGAGTGGAAGGAACATCTCAGTGTACACCCGTCTGGCCACCTCGTTGAGCGCAGTTCGTTCACTCAGCGCAGCAAGGCTCAATTCCCCTATGGAGGATTGCGCCTTGCAGCCCTGTCGAATGCACGTGTAGCTTTTTGACGTGGAGGCTTTCCGCCTCTCCGCTTGTGTGTGCCTGACCCCATGGAAGCATCACAACGCTGCAACGGATGCCGGGAGACACGTCAGCGCACAGACCGTCTGACCTCAGCCTAAACATGCGCAAAAAACATAAAAGTTCAGCACACAGACCTGAAATGGCTCAGCAGTGAAGGGGTTAGAAGGTGATGAGCAAAAATGTTAAAAATTGGCTCCGAACATTAGAGTGAAGGAGTGATCAACCCATACCTATGCTATTTATCTGAGGCCATGGCGCCCTCAACTGGCGGAGTATGTATTTTGGTGGTCAGTGACCACAGCGTTTGGCTTGGCAGCCACAGCTCATCTGCAGGAACTGTGAAAGAGAAGCACAGGTTGTCAGATTGCAGTGCTGCCACTCTCCCATCTCATACATAGGATATCGCTAGAAAGCAAGGAGCTGGACAGAGGAGCATCTCGGGATATCAGCAGCCCCTGATCCGTTCTGTACGTGTCGCGATACTTTCGCTTGTTGCACGTGCTGTCACACGCTATAAAGGATAATGGCTAGGGTTTGCAATCACACGGTAAATCGCCGCCGCCTCCAGCCCCTGCCTGCTCACCGTGGCTTTGCTGATTATAAACACAGACTCCTGGCTGGCTAGTGACACATCCGGGTCTGCTTTCATCAGAGTCTTCACTCGTGACAGAGGAAGCTTAGCCTGTTTGTGCAGCCCAGCAGGAGGTGGCTGTGCCGCTGCGTTTCCAGTCTCTGACTCGGGCTGGTTGGCACTGGCATCCAGCGCTGCACTATCCAGCTCCTCTGCTACAGCCGCCATACCACTCCGTCAAACCTGAGAGGAGGAATAGGCGGGAAATACCACGATACCGATATAACCAATGAAATGCAGAGGGGGAGAGTCCGTGCGTTAAACGCCAATCACAACGTCGGCTTCCTCAGGGACTTGAGAAAATGCCTACACTACACTTCCGGTCCTAGTCTCCTATAAACTGATAGGATTTTTTTTAATTACGTTTGAAATATAGATTGGCTTCTGTTTCCATTTAGTCCATTATTGTGTGTAAATAGAATTACTGGTAAAATAACACGTTTCCCCAGTTTGTTTGTTTTTTGAGTGTATCAACACTATCAGGGTTATTCAGAGAGTGTGAAAATTTATAAAGGATTTTATAAAAGCAGGAGAATGACTGGAGAATGAAAAATTCTAGGTCAAAATAGCCGATTTGGAAAGTGAGATGAAAGGGAGAATTTTTCTGGTTTGGCTATTTTGACCTAGAATTTTTCATTCTCCAGTCATTCTCCTGCTTTTCACGCTCTCTGTATAACCCTGTGAATGTTTAAATACATCAATAATAATGTTTATGATTTACTTTCTAAGAGAAAGATTAAAACACACAAGACGTATTTGCTTCGATACCACATCCTAGAAATCACTGAAGGTCTTCATCATCAAACACTTCTTCAAAATCGTAAAAGTCTGAATGCACAGCCTTTTCATTTGCCACCAAGTCCATTAGAAGTCCAGTGCTTCCCCCCGGCCTCATCCAGGTCCACGTATGGGCCTTCTGGGAACATCTCATCCACTGCTGGCTTCATGCTGCTGCTCACAGCTCACTCCTATGGTAAAAACAAACACACAATACACAAATGTGAGAGTGCAGAGTCACAGACTGCGTGCACCACGACGGTGGCGCAGACACACAATATCAATGTTTCCCCAGTTTTAACTATTATTTAATAATAACTAAACTAAGTATAAATCCTACAATAAAATTTCTATAACACTTTAAAAATGTAATGTTCTTGAACCCAGGACATACTTGAAAACGAGAGAAGTTTCAATGTATCCTTCCTGGTAAAATACTTTATAAATACATAAAATGATCTACTGGGGGGGGGGCACTCCACCATACAGGCATCTGATGCAGAACGGTTCTCCAGTGATGTCGGAGAGTGTGCCAACGTCACTCCGAGACCACTCACAGTAGCAATCTGTCTCCAAGAGGCAGCTGACGGATAGGACCTGTGCATCTGCGCACCTCCGATCCATCTTTCGGTGCAGGCGCTATGTGACTTGCATTCGTATACTGCACAGGTCCCTTTGCGCTGCACAATTTGGGGACGTACTCAGGGCTCGAGTCGAGCGGGAACGTGCGGGAACGGCGTTCCCGCACTTCTCCCACAGCGGGAACGCTGTGGCCCGAGCCCAAACGCCGCCGCCGACCATTGCCGGCGGCCGCGTGCATCCTGTTAGAACGGCCCGCTGACCGGAAGTGGAGCCGCTCGGCTTCACTTCCTGTCAGCGGCGTTGAAGCAGGAAGCACGCGGGGACAATATCCATGACACTGGGGGGACAATATCCATGACACGGGGGGGCAATATCCATGAGACCTGGGGGGCAATATCTATGAGACCTGGAGGGCAATTTCCATGAGACCTGGGGGCAATTTCCATGAGACCTGGGGGGTAATTTCCATGAGACCTGGGGGCAATATGCATGAGACCTGGGGGGCAATTTCCATGAGACCTGGGGGCAATATCCATGAGACCTGGGGGGCAATATCCATGAGACCTGGGGGCAATATGCATGAGACCTGGGGCAATTTCCATGAGACCTGGGGGCAATAGCCATGAGACCTGGGGGGCAATTTCCATGAGACCTGGGGGCAATAGCCATGAGACCTGGGGCATATCCATGAGACCTGGGGGCACAATCCATGAGACCTGGGGGCAATTTCCATGAGACCTGGGGGCAATATGCATGAGAGCTGGGGGCAATAGCCATGAGAGCTGGGGGCAATATCCATGAGACCTGGGGGGGCAATATCCATGAGACCTGGGGGTGGGCAATATCCATGAGACCTGGGGGGGCAATATCCATGAGACCTGGGGGCAATATCCGTGAGACCTGGGGGGCAATATTCATGAGTCCTGGGGGGCAATTTCCATGAGACCTGGGGGCAATAGCCATGAGACCTGGGGGGCAATTTCCATGAGACCTGGGGGCAATAGCCATGAGACCTGGGGCATATCCATGTGACCTGGGGGCACAATCCATGAGACCTGGGGGCAATTTCCATGAGACCTGGGGGCAATATGCATGAGAGCTGGGGGCAATAGCCATGAGAGCTGGGGGCAATATCCATGAGACCTGGGGGGGCAATATCCATGAGACCTGGGGGTGGGCAATATCCATGAGACCTGGGGGGGCAATATCCATGAGACCTGGGGGGCAATATCCAAGAGACCTGGGGGGCATTATCCATGATAGCGGGGGGGCATTATCCATGAGACCTGGAGCATTATCCATGAGAGCTGGGGGGCATTATCCATGAGAGCTGGGGGGCATTATCCATACGAGCTGGGGGCAATATATACCCATATGAGCTGGGGGCAATTATATCCATGTGAACTGGGGAAAATATATCCATATAACCAGTGCTGTGCATATTATTCTGGGGGCTCAGTGCTGTGCATATTATTCTGGGGGCTCAGTGCTGTGTATATTATCCTGGGGGCTCAGTGCTGTGTATGTTATTCTGGGGATTCAGCGTTGTGTATATAATTCTGGGGGGGGGGTCTGTGCCTGGATATATATATATATATATGTATATATAAAATGCGTTAGTCCAGTTGCCACAATCACGAGTATACCTGTACGTAGTGATACCTTTCACTGATCAGTATAGTTTTCACTCTTGAAAGCTTGTCTTTTAAATGTAATGCTAACCCAATAAAAATGGTATCACCACGTACTGCTATACTCGTAATATATATATATTTTCTTCAGGTAATAGGGGTTGTGGAATTCGTGGGTGAGTTCCCTCACTTTTTTCCCCAGGACTTGACCCCTGGACGTACTAAACAGAATATTGGGATGATTGATTGCAATGCTCAACTATATCAATAGGTGTCAGTATACAGAATACACACACAGCTGCTAATGACCCAATATATGTTCTTTTCTGCAGTTCTTGATAAACCTTTGCAATTTATTAACTATTCACATGCTGATATAGCAAATTATTCAGAAACAATAGAGAAAATTAGTCTACATAGGGATTATGGGTGGAATATTGGGATAACACATGCCAGGAAACATATTTATCCCGTTTTCAAAAGGAATATTGGTCTATTTATTTTTTTATATGGGGATTATGGTTTGAATATTGGGATAACACATGCTAGGAAACATATATAACCCATTTCTAAAAGGAATATTGGTCTATTTATTTTTCTACATGTGGATTATGGGTGGAATATTGGGATAAAACATGCCAAGGAACATATTTAACCTGTTTCTAAAAGGAATATTGGTCTATTTATTTTTCTATATGAGGATTGTGGGTGGAATATTGGGATAAAACCTGCCAGAAAACATATTTAACCCATTTCTAAAAGGAATATTGGTCTATTTATTTTTCTATATGGGAATTATGGGTGGAATATCACGGTAATACACGCCAAGGAACATATTTATCCCGTTTCTAAAATGAATATTGGTCTATTTCCTTTTATAGATGGGATTATGGGTGGAATATTGTTATAACACATGCAAGGAAACATTTTTATCCCGGTATTAAAAGGAATATTTGTCTATTTATTTTTCTATATGGGGATTATAGGTAGAATATTGGGATAAAACATGCCAAGGAACATATTTAACCAGTTTCGAAAAGGAATATTGGTCTATTTATTTTCCTATATGGAGATTATGTGTGGAATAGTGGGATAACACATGCTAGGAAACATTTAACCCATTTCTAAAATTAATATTGGTCTATTTATTTTTCTGTATGGGGATTATGGGTTGAATATCACAGTAACACATGCCAAGGAACATATTTATCCCATTTCTAAAAGGAATATTGGTCTATTTATTTTTCTATATGGGGATTATGGGTGGAATATTGGGATAACACATGCCAAGGAACATATTTAACCTGTTTCTAAAAGGAATATTGGTCTATTTATTTTTCTAGATGGGGATTATGGGTGGAATATTGGGATAACACATGCCAGAAAACATAATTAACTTGTTTCTAAAAGGAATATTGGTGGAATTATTTTTCTATATGGGGATCATGGGTGGAATATTGGGATAACACATGCCAAGGGACATATTTATCCTGTTTCTGATAGTAATACTGTATTGGTATAAATTTTCTTCTTTCTCTTTGCCACAAAGCATACATGCAGACAGAACTAAAGTTCTCCACTCTGCTGCCCAACCCACGTTCACCATCCAGCCCGGCCTGGTTCCTAATTTCAGGTCTCCTTTCCAGCTGTTTCCACTTCTCTCTCTAATTACTCTTACTAAGGCCAAGCTTCTGGTCCTTCCCCATAGAATCCCTACTATATTCTATATGGCTACCTGCTTCACCTTCCACTGCTCCCATTAGTTTCACTTACCCCTGTCCCTTAGATTATAAACTCACAGGATGTCTGGTTGAGCACTTGGTTAAAGTACTGTATTACCTGGACAGCTATTTTACGAGCAGGGTTATATTTTTCTCTTTTATCATGTACATCTCATGTTTGTGCTCCCCCATTGTAAAGCGCTATGGAATATGCTGGCACTATATAAATGCCTGTAACTCTACCTACTGTACAAATTCAATGTTCTTGAACCCAGGACATACTCGAAACCTAGAGAAATCTCAATGCATCCTTCCTGGTAAAATAGTACTTTGTAAATAAATAAATAATAAATAATTATTTTATTACCTGGGGATTATGGGTGGAATCGCAAGGTTTCTTAGAAGGAGAGCAGGACCAGTTAAGTATAATTTCCTTGATTTTCTTATGTAAGCACTTTTATATCTTTTCCTTAATCTGGCAGAAATTTTATTTCTAATCATTATTCCCTCTCCTTCTTTACTTTTTGGATTGAGTATTGCTTCAAGAAATATACAGAAACTTGAAAATACCCCGGCTAATGCATGTTATCTGAGGAATTACTGCCTATGAAATCTTGAGAGAACATCTTTACAGTTACAATTATTTATAAAGCGCCAACAAATTCCTTAGCACTGTACAATAGGAGAGACAGAATAACAAATATACATACACATTACACACACGGAACAGAAGGAGGGAGGACCCTGCTAGAGAGTTTACAATCTAAGAGGAGAGGGGACCCTGCTCCAGACCGTACAATCTAAGAGGAGAGGGGTGACCCATTAGGTGAGGGTGACTAGAGTAAGTGAAGTGGCAGGTTGCAGGAGGGCTGAATGGGAAGAGGAGCAGGAAATGACAGTGGGGAGATCATGGAGTGATCCGATAGGCTTCTCTAAAGTAATGCGTTTTCAGAGACTTATTGAAGGACTGGAGAGACGAGGTGAGTCGAATGTTGCGGGGGAGGGAGTTCCATAGAAAGGGGGTGGCTCAGGAGAAGTGCTGAAGGTGAGAGTTGGGGGTGTGGGTACGAGGAACTAATATCAGATCATTGGCAGAGCCAAGTGGTCAGGATGCGATATACCTGCTAATAAGGGAGGAGATGTATGCCGGGGCACGGTTATGGAGAGGATTGTATGTGAGTGTCATGGAACTGACGTAGCGCTCCCCACGTCAAACCCCAAGACTTTTATTTCCATGGCGAAAACCCCAAAAGACATAGACCGTTGCTTTGGGGAAGACCTTATGTTCATTTATATTGTGTGGTTTTAAATATGTTTTACATCGTTTGGTTTTAGTTTAATTTAGTTTAGTGAAAAATGACATAGCTTTGGTTTTAAAATACTATATTCCTGTAGGTAAATGTGGTTTTGTATAAAACAGTAAACAAGCTTTGCTGTTGTGTAAATTATGCGTCAGGGATTTTCCCCATTATCTAAGTACATGTTTAATTTAAGGGATCTCTGATAGAGTGTGTGTTTAATCTGATGTGCTGGAACAATAGATGTACAAATGTTATGTGGACTGAAGGCTAAGAGAATGTGAAGAATGTTGATTGTAAATAACTGCCATACCTCATTGTATGGATAGGCTCCTAATTAGTATGTGTATGCAAATTGTGACTGTATACTTCAGCATAAATAGTGGCGTTGTTCATTAAAAGGGTCAGATCATCTGAGTGTTTGAAACATACAGCTCTGCCTGGTGTTTTCATTTCACGTCGGCTACATATCACCACCACCCAGGAACGGGTCACTCTAACTCCGCAGCAGAACATCGATTCGCCGCGCCGTTGCGCCACCTTGAATCGGGACCTCGACGCAGCGCCGTGCCTGCATCTTCAAGGAGACTCTACCGAACCGCGGTTCACCACGCAGACCGTCTCCAGCCTTTCAATGGTCAGTAGATCCGCTGCCCGAGACGCCGAGTGCCGTGCCACTCGGTAGTCGGGCGGATTTCCACCGTGGGTGCCCCATCTACTCTCCAGATCTCCACCGCCACGTGGTCTTCTACCCAAGCCGCTCGAGACGCCGGGTGCCGTGCCACTCGGTAGTCGGGCTTGGCAACACCAAAGAGGGGGTCAGATAGAGCAGGACCGCAGGCGGATACTCCATTCCGTCACAGTGAGCACCAGTATTTTGAAATGGATTCTAAAGGAAACAGGGAGCCAGTGTAGAGATTGACAAAGGGGTGAGGTGTGGGAGGTGAGGTGTAGGAGTCTGGCACAGGCGTTCATTACAGACTGCAGTGGGAAAATCTGGGATCTCTTAAGGCCAGAGAGAAGAAGGTTGCAATAGTCAAGTCGGGAGATAATAAGAGCTAGGATGAGCATTTTAGTAGAGTCTGGATTAAGAAACAGACGGATGCATGCAATGTTTTTTAAATTTAAGTACAAGATTTGGTTAGAGACTGAATGTGAGGAGTAAAGATAGTGTCCTGTCTGGTGCTTCAGCTACCTGGCACCTGGCAGCTGCTCGCTGGCCGGGTGCCAAGTGATATGCCGGCCCGAAGCGGTCACGTGGGTGGCCGGAAGGCAGGACGCGACATGACATGTAGCTGCCAGGTACAAAAATCAGTCTGCTTAGGCAGACTCACTGCCCTGACGTGGAGTTTGCTTCCCCAGTGCTTTGGTGATCTTTTTGATATTGTGTTTGACTTTTGGCTTTTTTGAGAACAGTCTGTGTGTACCGACCCGGCTATTTCTGAGAACCCTGCATTTTGTACCGACCCGATTATTGCTGAGAACCACACTTTGTATATTGTATATTTACTGAGAACCACGCTCTTTATACTGACCCAGCTATTACTGAGAATCACGATTTGTATACTGACTCGGCTAAGCTTGGTAACCCTTCTTGCGACCTTGGTAACAATGGCAACACAGTAATCATGGCAACACAGTAACCATGGCAACCACAGTAACCATGGCAACCAGGTAACAACGGCAACCATGGGAAACAGGTAACCATGACAACCATGGCAACATAGTAACCATGACAACCAGGCATCATCGCGACCATGTAACCATCGCAATCAGGAAACCATGACAACCATGGTAACCATTGCAACATAGCAACCATAACAACCAACAACCAAGTAACCATGGCAACCAGCTAATTTTGACAGCTATGGTAACCATGACAATATAGTAACCATGGCAACCAGGCAATTATGGAGATCTTGGTCACCATGGCAACCAGATAAAATATATATATTTATTACGTATGCAAAAATGACTTATTCTCACAACAAAAATCAAGGATTTATAAAAACAACAACCATCAGCACATAGATTCTAGTTTGAAAAATTAGAACATGTTAGTAACTCAGCACCTATGATTAGTACGATTTAGTTTGATCAGTTAGTAACTAAGCATAAATGGTTAGTACAACTTAATAAACGTTTCTGGACGAAAACATGTATTTCCCAGCAAACAAATATTCAAAACAAAGCTAGTATCCTGTATATATATATATTTTCATTTTTATTTCTATTTTTATTTTTATTTTTATATTTATTTTTATTTTATTTTATTCTTATTCCTATTTATTCTTATTTTCATATTTATTTTCATATTTATTTTCTTTATTTTTATTATCTTTTATTTTTTTATGATTTTTATTTTTATATTTATCTTTATTTTTATTTTTATTTTTTATTTTTATTTTTATTTTATTTTTTTATTTTTATTTTCATTTATTTTCATTTATATTCATATTTATTTACATTTCTATTTCTATTTTACTTTTACTTTAACCCTATTTCCATTTCTTCATTTTCTCTTTTTCTTTTCCTTTTACTTTCATCATTTTTATCCGCACCTTTTCCCTAGTTTATACACTTTTCTGTTTACACACACATTTTGAGGTTATTCGTCACTTTATTTGTATTTCTTTGCACCGTTTTTTATCTTTTCGCTCACACGGTTTCTACACCTTTTCACATATACACTTCATCATTCATCCATTCGTCTCACCCATTGTGGTGACATATTAACCATCGATTCTTCATTACACCCATTATGTCAGTATTTTTTGTCTATAATATTCCTGTACATGTGAGATTCTCACACACAGAGTTTTTGTCCTCAATGTCTCCCTAATTCGAGACTGAACCTTGTCTCGATATTTAAACACCTTCCAGCATATTTCTTCACTTGGCCACTTCACATGTCTTCTAGGGTTTACATACCCTTCGTTTCACATAGTTGTACACCATTCTACAGTTCAGCGCAGACGCGGCTTCCTGGCTGATATTCACATTAGCCTATAACATATTATTCCATTCATTTCACCTCTCGTTTATACACTTTCAGACACTTGATATTCACACGCACACACATTAATCCATACACATTTACTTCCATTCATTCATTCATTCATTCATTCACACATTCACTCATACTTATTTTTACGTGTATTTTCCACGTCCTTTATTTTCTTTGTGTTCATTGTATTTATTTTTTATTGTTTATTGCACTGCACTCATTTATTCAAAGTGTTCTCCCAGGCGGTGATGCATCAGTATTTTATTTTAATCATATTCATTCCATCGCCACCGCCTCTGATCCATGTGTTTTGTTATATTGCCTTACACCGTTGATCTTTCTTATATACAGTGTATTTTTGGCGCAGACCCAACAAACGGCCGAACATGCTCGTTGATATTCTTCCAGCCATTCATGCTCCAAGCGTCTCAGCACAATTGGTTCCTGCTGAGTTGTTTTTTCCCTTTTTTCCCTATGTTCCGTAGTGCTCATATTCATATACTAATTGTCCTCCTCCATAATGTTGTTTTTAGACTTCGGCGCAGACGCGTCTCCCCGGTTACCCTCCGGCTGAGACGCTGCAGTCGCTGTGTATTGACGTGATCATCATGCGTTCCCGCCGACAGCTGGGCGCCGCGCCCTTTGGGGATTGGGCGTCCTACCAGGCGGCACGCTACAAGCTGGGTAAGTGATTCGCTAATGTTTCACACATGCTCTATTTATACCTGGCATTTACCTTGTGCCCACTACCTTGATAAAGGCCCCTGTGAGGGCCGAAACGTCGGTTTTGATGCTTTTGGGCATCTTTTTAATGTATTATTGATTAAACATTACTTTTTATCTTTATTTTCTTTGAAGTCCTGGTGTGCGTCCATTCCGGTTTTGGTTTGCATATTTTCCATTGGGCTTTGAACCCAGGCATCTGGTGAGTTCTCTCATATGGCCAGTGCAGGTTGCCGCTGTTGTATCTTTATATATATATATATGCATATATGTATACACATATATATATCTCTGTGCTACCTGGATTAACACAAATATGAAGCTATCACTTATTCTATTTAGAATAATAAGTAAGAAAAACTTATTTAGTGAATCCTCCCCTAATAACAAGGATTACATTTCTAATCTTATGCTTTTTAAATTGTAGATTATAAAATCCCTGCTTAATAATTCAATCACAATAGCTCTTCCATTTTCAAAACATATATATGTATATATTGCAACAAATAATTAGGATAAATAAGGCTAGGGTCAGATGAACGCACGTGCAGCCGCACTTTATCACACCGTAGTAGCAGCAAATGACGGCCAATGACGAGCAATATACGAAGTACGGCCGCACGAAAGTGCGGGCGCGCAACACAAGCAGCAAACAAACGCATTTTTTAGAGAACGTGACACCGCTAGTACTGACGCACAGAGTGCGCTGCGTCCGCTAGCGGCATGTGTGTGTGATTAGGAGACGTCAGACGCTGCTAATGTCCGGCCACATAACGTCCGGACGCAAAAAGGGTTTTATTGATGATCCGTACAAAATCACGGATGAAAATGCGCATCGTATGACCGCTATCGCGTATTCCGTGAAAAAATACGTCCATTCGTTTGAACCCATTTTTTCACGGACGATGCGAAAAATGTGTTCGTCTGACCCTAGCCTTAATATCCTTTTATCAGACACTTATTATATTTCTATACTGCAGGTTAGAAATATATCAAAGGTTCTGATCTAGTGATATCTGAGATAAATCTCAGTCTATATCCATTGCAATATACGCACTTATATATATATATCTACATTAATTCCACTTAAATTGCTTTCATACTTTACCTGTTCAATCTGGATTCAATCCTTTCTGTGAACTTCGTATGATATCAGTGAATGTAATGAGTTAGGCGAGGGTCAGACGAACGCATTTTTGGCATCATCCGTAAAAAGGTGCGTCCTAACGCATGGATGTACTTTTTCACAGAATACGCGATAGAGGTCATACGATGCGCAATTTCAGCTGTGATTTCATATGGATCCAAACCAGGAAACTTTGTGTGTCTGGACGTGATGTTGGCCGGACATGAGCAGCGTCTGACGTCTTCTAATCATGCACACACGCCTCTATGTGGACACAGCGCACTCTGTACGTCAGTACTAGCGGTTCAACGTTCTTGCGAAAATGCATTCGTTTGCAGCTTGCATTGCGCGGCCGAACTTTCGTGTGGCCGTACTTCGTGTGTGGGCCTGCGTTGGACGTCATTTGCTGCTACTACGGCTGTGATAAAGTGCGGGTAAACGCAGGGGGGAATTCCCCTGTTGTTATGTTGCTCTCAGACCTCTGATTCCAGTCTCAAAACTCACAGATCCGTCGTGGTCTGTTTCAAAAGCATTAAACAGAAAGTGCGCATACGTCGAAGCATTGTACTTTCCGCATCCTATACTTAACATGGGGAGCGCTTAACATATATGAGCAAATGCACTTTATGTATGCATTTGCACATGTGGTTTTATCATATACCATTATTTTATTTTTTTTCAATTGACAATTTTTATTAGTATGAATCAAAGGGTCACAGCTCGACCCGCAGAAAAGGCCATGCAAGGCCAGAGGAATAAAGACCTCATAGAAATACAAGAGGGGGGGATTCCCAACATAATATACAATAAAAGCAAGGGATATGACCATATTCGCAATAACATTAGAAGCAAGTGGGTGGGTCCGGGGAGAGTGAAAGAAAAAAAAAAGGGGGGGGCAATGGCCATTACCGTGACACTCCTGGCACGCTCCCGGGGGAGGCCATGGAGGGACGACGTCACTAGGCTTGGGTGGTCCGAGGGCCAGGCATAGCGAACCATGATGGCGCACCCCGGAACCGTCCTGAAAAAGCCACAAAAAAAATATATAATAAAAAGGGGGGGGACCCAAGATCCGCCATGTCCCGCTGAAGGTCAAGTCCCACATAACAGTAGACGATAGTTGGGTGAGGTGCAGTAATCTCAATACCCGCTGATATACATAAAAAGAAGGGGGGTAGAAACTGGGAAAATGGGGGAGGGAGGGGGAAAGTCCTGGCGTGGGGCCACAGCCAGTTTCAATATGTCAGGGGGACCTGGATGGTAGGTCCCAACGCAGGGCCAGGGACTGCAAAGAGGCCACGTGCGTAGTTCAGCTTCTCAGGTTGGGTCCCGGGGAGGGGGAGAAGTTTCATCAGGCACCTTCCCAGGCACGACACTCCGGCGGTCAGTCGCGAGTCCCAGGGACTGAAGGTGAGCGGCCGCCTCCTCAGGTGTGGTTGCCTGCAGGGTGAACCCATCGCCATGGTATATCATTAATGAGCCAAGAGCACCCCATCGATATCGTGTGCCATTATCCCGTAATATCGCTGTCGTGGATTTAAAGCGTCGTCGGGCCGCCAGTACAAGAAAGGGGACATCTTGGTAAACAGCGATAGAGGCCCCTTTGAACGCAAATGAGGGGGTATTGCAGGCCACCCGGAGTAAGGCCGAGTGCAGAGAGATGTCCCTAATGAACATCATGCCATCCCTGGGAGCCCCGACAGGTGCTGCAGCGGCCCGTCGCATACGTATAACAGAGACAACTGCGGTCCCCGGGTCATCAATCACGGGGAGGAGGGATGTCACAAAACGGGCAGTGTAAGGCAGCAGCTCTTCATCTGGCACAGCGTCTGGAATTCCTCGTAGCTTGAGGTTTTTGCGTCGATGCCTAGTCTCCAAAGACACCACCGCTGCTTGTAAATTATGAATCTGGCGCTGGAGCGTTAGTGGAGGTTGTGGCCTGCATCCCCTCCATCTCCTGAGTACGGGCCCGAACGTCCACAAGCTGTTTCTGAGTATCAGCCACGGCGGAGGCCAATGGCTGCAAGTCCGCTTACCAAACGACGTCCCAATCCCCCTCCCAGAGAAAGACGAATGTTGGGAGTGCAGGAGGTCCCCGCCACCTCACCTGTCTTGGTCTTCTTACCCATCCGAGAGTGAGACAATGCGGTGCCGGATTCGAGGAGGAAGTAGGCCTCAAAGATGGCCGCCGGCTAACTATAGCTTGCACCGGTAATACTGCCTGAAAGGCGATCGCAGGTCCGGAGGGGAGGGCTAGTCGGGCTCCTGAGTGTAGCACCCGATGGCCGGCGTCAGGGGTATAAGATAGAGAGTCCGAGCCGTCTATAACTCGCAGGAATCACCGCTTAATGAAGAGATTGCACGGAGCTCAGCAAAGTAACGTCCGCTCCCCTTCACATCCGGCCACTCCCCTCATCATATACCATTATACTATAGGAAATAGCAATTCCTGCATGTAATAGGAGTTCATCATCACTGTCATTTGGATGAATTTGCAATTTTGCACATATTTGAAATTTGCTGGTCCGTTGAAGAGCATTTTTTATGCCAAGATTTAACCGTATAATTGCAGACCTAGATCACAGTTACTGTACATAATGGGTATCCAGGCATATGTCTAGGAACATTATCTGTGTATGAGAATTATTGTTTCAAATATCTACTGCGCCACTGGGACCCCTCTAACTTTCCTATATATTCAATGGTACCTGCCAACTCATAATATAACACTAGAGGGCAGTGTTGATTTAAAAATAAAATTACACTATTTCTTTTTTTATTTATTTGACATAGGTCATAAGTCACATGCTTAACAAAGAACGTCTCAATTTCTTTTCAGACTTCATGTCTGTCCCTGTCATTTTAAATTTAGTATACAGCTCTTCTAGCCTCACTCCCTTATTTCAAAATTTCTCCAAACAATTTAATCTTATCATTAACATAGAAATATTTCTGCTTTTAAACTACAAGGTATTTATAAGTATTTTACTTATTTATTATCATCATAATTACACTCTAGAAGATATTAAAGCATCTATTCTTTGCTATTAATATTAGGGATGCACCGAAATTTCAGCCACCGAACAGTATCGGTCGAAAATGGTGTTTTCGGTTTCGGCCGAAATGGAAATTCGGCCAAAAAAACGTCAGAAAATTTTCCATTTCAAAATTGGGCCTGGAGGCCTAGAGGCCCAGCCGAGCCGGGGGCTCACCTGAGTATGGAGGACGGCCGAGTTGCCTGCTCGGCCGTCCTCCAGGCTCAGGCGAGTCCCCGGCTCGGCCGGAGGGCCAACCAAGCAGGGGGCTCAACTGAGTCTGAAGGCCGGCTGAGCAGGGGGCTCGGGCGGGCCACCAGGCCCAGGTGACGAATTTTGTTGGGGAGTGGAGAGCACATACTCACCTATATCGGCCTTGAGTCCTCCACCGGTTGCTTGCACATACTCACCTACATTGGCCCTGAGCTCCTCCAGCGATGGCAGTCCTACATCCAGTGTTCTCTCTCTCCGTTGGTCGCCGGTATGTATGACGTCACAGAAGCCTTTGACCCTGGGTCAAAGGCTTTCGTGACATCATCCTGGCGACCAACGGAGAGAGAGAACACTGGATGCAGGACTGACATCGCTGGAGGAGCTCAGGGCCGATGTAAGTGAGTATGTGTAGGCAACATCCTCCTACTTCGGCCCTGAGCTCCAGCGGTGACCGTCCTCTGGCTGTCGCAGGGGGCTCGCCTGAGCCTGGAGGACGGCCGAGCAACCTGCCACAGCCGGAGGACGGTCACCGCTGGAGCCCAGGGCCTAAGTAGAAGGATGTAGGGGAGTATGTGTAGGCAACATACTCCTACTTCAGCCCTGAGCTCCAGCGGTGACTGTCCTCTGGCTGTCGCAGGGTGCTCGGCTGTCCTCCAGGCTCAGGCGAGCCCCGGGCTCGGCTGGACCTTGAAGCGCCTGAGCGTGGAGGACGGCCGAGCACCCTGCGACATCCGGAGGACGGTCACCGCTGGAGCTCAGGGCCGAAGTAGGAGTATGTGTAGGCAACATACTCACCTACATCCTCCTACTTTGGTCCTGAGCTCCAGTGGTGACAGTCTTCCAGCTGTCGCGGGCTGCTCGGCCGTCCTCCAGGCTCTGGTTGCACCTTACTCACCTACATCCTCCTGCCTGAGCCTGGAGGACGGCCGAGCAGCCTGCGACAGCCGGAAGACTGTCACCGCTGGAGCTCAGGACCAAAGTAGTAGGATATAGGTGAGTATGGTGCAACCAATCAGCCATGCGAACCTGGGCCTGGAGGCCCGGCCGAGCAAGCTCCTCGGCCGGCCTCTAGGCTCAGGCCCAGGTTCCCATGTCTGAGTTTATCAGCCGAAACGATCCCGAATTTACGGTTTCGTATCGGCCGGAAATTTCCGATTCGGTGCATCCCTAATTTTATATATATATATATATTGAATACATAATATATATGTGAATTTATATACTTGTGCATAGATATGTTTTAAAAATATATATTTTATTCAAGGACTTCTTGATAAAACAGACAATTTTGCCCTTGCCATGTCTAGCACTTATCAAACACATATATCAAATGGAACAGCCTCTATGGCGTCTTTATGTCTACACAATAATAGTCATTTAAAAACACACCCATAAATCTATTATTCCTTTCTAATGATTTTAAACTCTTTATGAACTTTTCTTCTCAAAAGTAGGTGAAAGGTAATTCAAAAAATGTTTTATAAGAAAGAATATGGATTAGAATGACTATACACAAAGATGGCTACAAACATCCATTTTATTTTCCTATGGAAATACCCGACAGGGTAATAAGAGGTCAAATTAAATGTTGGGGGTTATAAGAGGACAAATTAAATGTTGGGGGTAATAAGAGGACAAATGAAATGTTGGGGTAATAAGAGGACAAATGAAATGTTGGGGTAAGAAGAGGACAAATGAAATTCATGGGGGTAATAAGAGGACAAATTAAATGTTGGGGTAATAAGAGTACAAATTAAATGTTGGGGGTAATAAGAGGACAAATTAAATGTTGGGAGTAATAAGAGGAGAAATTAAAAGTTGGGGGTAATAAGAGGACAAATTAAATGCTGGGGGTAATAAGAGGACAAATTAAATGTTGGGGTAATAAGAGGACAAATGAAATGCTGGGGTAATAAGAGGACAAATGAAATGCTGGGGGCAATAAGAGGTCAAATCAAATGCTTACTCGGCGAGGAGGGGTGCAGCATGCAGTGGAGGAAAACGGTACACAGTGGAGAGATGCAGAGAGTGGAGACAGAGGGATGAAAGAGAAAGGGTCACTGAGATGAAAAAGGCGTTACAGAGAGAGGAATGAAAGAGAGGGGTCACAGAGATGAAAAAGGCATGAAAGAGAGAGGGGTCACACAGAGAGGGTCACACAGTGATCAGAGAGAGATGTGACAGGGAGGGGTGAGAAAGTTGCTCTTAGTATTCAGTTCTCCCAGCTTCCATTTTTCAGCTCTACTCATCTATTGCCTCAGCCCTTTTCCTGTACCTCCTTTTTTGCTCCTGTGTTGCTTTTTGCCCTAAGCTTCATTCCTGCCCCACCTAACTTCCTCTATATTCAGTTTATTGTATTGTTTGTGTTTCTGCTTTGTTTAAATAAAACCTGTTGTGCCCTGCAACCTACATGACTCCATCTCGTCATAGCATAATAGACTCACACCAACACTCCTTGCACTCACCGCATGACACTTTGTCTTACTCCATTCGTGCTTTGCCCCTCGCCAGTGCTTCCCTGTGTATTCTTGCGATTAAACCCCCATTGGAGCTTAACTACTACTGTGTACTACTACTTCACTGCATGCTTGGGTTCATACACCGTTGTTGCCCCAACGAGTCGTGACAGGTATCCATTTTTAATTATGCATGTTCCATACGATGGGGTTTTTACTTTGATATAGTGTTAATTGACTAAGACATGCCCCCACCCCCTATTTGTTTTAATGGAGATAAACAGGATAAACCTGTGTGCTTATTTATGTATTCTTAAGGCATCATATCGCACTGTGGAACGCGGAAGTCTCTAATGCGCCTACGCAAGATGGCGCCGACGGCCAGCGATGCGCAGAAACTTCAGGAAGAGGCTTAGAACGCACGCTAACCACCAATTGAACACATGTGGGGACATTTTTTAATAATTTCTTAGGTATATAAACATGCATATTGGTTCAGTATTGTAAGGACCAGCTGATGAAGCCGTGTTTGGACGGCGAAACGCGTTCTGGACGTTAGTCTAGTTTTGTTTATTTCTTTTATTAAATTTTAAAGAAGAACCAGTTCCTGCATGTTTTGGGTCTTTATTGGGTTTGACCTACGAAACCCATTTGCTGTTCGTTTCGAGCTTGGAATAGCTCCATCGAATGTGAGTTCCCATTTGTCATGATCTCACATTACATATTATCATGCCAGGTATACACAAGATCTGTTTCTTTTTCTCTTTCCCATCTTGAATGGACGTGATGAGATACCCCCAATAACAAGGAGTGGGTTACCTGAGAAACCTTTCCAAACAACCCAAAGGCGTTTATCCACTCAGAGCCAGTGTTTGGGCTCTCCACTTGTGAGTTGATTAACCATAAGAGATTCGACAAATCCTCACTTACTTGTTAATCTACTGCACTTAGTTTTGTGTCTTTTGTGTTTTATCCTACTATGTTTAACTATGGATGACATCATTTGAGAAGCCGTCCGAGTCCCCTTGCGTGTGTCTCGCGCTGACCAGATACGTATACTCTGTTCCTTTTGTCCTTTGGTTTGAGGGAAACCACTATTTATCTGGTTAGTTGGGTACTTGGAGGTCATATTGCGGGCGCTTACCATTTCTCCTTTTTCACAGAGATGCCGAAGACCGACGAACTGACCTTCAAATGCTGCAAAAAAGAAACTGAACTGCAGAAAAAAAGCCTTTATAAATATATCTGAATCAATAATTTTGTCAAATATAATGTACCAAAAAATAAATGACAGTTTTCCAAAAAATGAAAAGAATAAACGGTTTAATTAAAAATATATATAGATTTTTTTTACATTAAATCCTATCGGATTCACCTGTTTAAACCTGTCGAACAGAATCACCGAAAAATCAGGGCATTTCAGTGCAGTTTGGTGTAATCTATTCTGAATAGATTAACCATTACTTCTCTATGGGACAATTTCGCTGCCGCCAAAGATTGCAGTGAACTGCACAGTATTTCGCTGTCAATTTGACAGTATTTGGAGAATTGACAGTTTAGGGAATAGAAGAACAGCCACGAAATTGCACCGTACGTTGAAATTCACAGTTTGGTGCAATGTGGTGGCAAATTCGCTGCTTACTGAATAACCCCTTATATCTTCATGTCAATATTTATTTCCAGAGGATTTGCGGTCTTCTCGCCCTCGGCAGCATTTTATAATGACAGGAGTTCCTTTTAGCACATATGTGACTGTGGTACCTGCAGGTCCTTCTCTAAACAGACAGGGGAGGGGGCACTTGATGAATGGGGCTTGGAGGACTCTAGAGGAGTGGTTGTTTGGAGAGCTGGATGTCCTTATTGGTCTCATTTGCTGGGAATTTGGAAAGCAGCCACAAGTAAAACTCAGGGGCAAAGAAACCAGGCTGCTTGGAGTTCCAGGGACCAATACTGGAATCCTACCACTATATCCAGGGACAGATGCCAGTAAAGGACTTACTTGACCACCTCAAAGACCTCTATCGAAGGATTCACTTCCAGCCTGTAGTCACTCAATAGCACCATACCAACTGGATGAGAGAGCATCTGATCTGAGCACATCAAGGGACAGGAGAGTGCAGCAAGTTATCTGTGATAAAAGGAGTCCAGACCTCCACCCTTAGAAAGCAGTACTCATGTACCTACTCACTTTCATTCCACTTCTGCTCTTTCTTCTCTGCCAAGAAGCTCTCCAGGATGGATCCCGGTGGCCCTGGCACCGCAGTTTCCGCTGGGAAAGTAATGGGCGAGTGTTCAGCCTCCAGAGCTCGGGCTCTGATCACCGAGCGGGAACTTTCTACATCTCGGAGATTGGTAACCATGCAGCTCACCCCAGTGATGCTTCCAAGCAAAGGAAGGAGGATGTGCAAGTGGTACCCAAGCCAAGACAAAACGTCACATTGAAGATTCCAGTTACTACAAGGTATGATGTAACACGAAGAGTCTCTGAACAGACTCGAAAGGTAACAGAGAAGGGTTGGAGCAAGCATTACAGTCAGAGGGACCCCCTTCCTACAAATGTTACCACAGGATACCATGTCACCCCAAAAATTACTCGAAAAACCAATGCACCAATTAGTGATGTCACCCATAGTACTCCTACACAGCATTCTGATAATTCAAAAAGGAGTGATGTCTCGCAGAAAGCCATTACAACAAATAAAGTAACACTAGCAACTTCCCATAGGCGTGATGATGTAAGAAGTTATGTTACTCAGAAAATTCCTACACAGAGGAGTGGTGTATCTCATAGAAGCCCTGTTACCCAAAGGACTGCCATGCAGAGAAGTGATGTCATCCAGGGGGTCTCAACTGAAAGGAGTGGGGTTATCCAGAGAACTCCTGTACAGAGTGTTGATGTCACCCAAACAACTACACAGAGCAGTGATGATTTGCAAAGAAGTGAGGTTACTCAGAGAATGACTACAGAAGGAACTGATGCTGCACAGAGAGCATCCACACCAAGACATAGCATTGTTACAAGAATACCCAGTCAGAGAACAGAAGTAACTGAAAGAATAAATGCTAAGCAAAATGACATCACACCAAGTGCCAGACAAAATAATTGGAGAACTCCACCCAATGTCCGACCAGTTGGGTCCCCTCCTGTCCTTCAGAGAATGTCTGGGGATGATCCTAGAAATCCCTACAGGAGTCTGAACAGAAACAGAATCTCACCTTATTTCCCCTCATCATCCAGGAGGACAGCATCCCGCTTCTCCCATTATGGTAAGTAGCATGTCACACATGCATATGTTGCAATCATCATAGAGTGTTATTATTAGACTACATATAGGGCTGACTAGTTACATTATGCCAGTGGTATCACACAGTGGGCATATAAAGCAACTAAATAATATAAATATTTTGTGATGTGATGTGTTTGTGTTACACAAGTGAGGCACATGTAGCGTTTTCCCAATTCAACAACACATTTTGTGGTCTAAATCTGCCCATTGTACTCCCTAAACAATGTACCACATAGACCTAAATCCTATTCCTCTTTCTACATTGTTTGTCTGACCTATTTAGGCAAGGGTTGCCAGTTCGGCCATGTTTTCCTGGACACATGTCATTTACTCATGTTGATGGGCAGTGCATGAAAAAATGTTACCCCACAGCATGTATAATTCATTTACTGCAGGTAAGATCTCAGAAAGTAATCCCAGGTGAGCTGCCTTGAACTCCTACCTGCATCATATGAATCATACATGTTGCAGGGCAGCACCTTTCCAAGCACTCACCCTCTGAATTAAATAGTTATGTGTCCAGGAAAACATGGCCGATCTGGCAACTCTAATTCGGGCCCGGCACTCCATTAAACTCAAGGGGTTGCAAAAACGGTAAGCTTCCAGGCTACACTATAACAGAGGTAAAGTGGAAGTCGAATGCATCCCAAGCACCAACACACACTCACAGTCCACTCATTCAACAATACAATGTACTTGCTCCCACCAGCCACAGTCACTCGTATCCCGCTCTGTCAAATGTCAAAGACACAATCCCATCCCACGCAATGAAACTCTCATTCCCATCCTAGTATGCAACACTCCCATTTCACACACAATCAGACACACACATTCTTATGCCAAAAGACAACCCCGACACATGCTCATACTACACCTAGACAATCACACACATGCAGAATTACCATCATGTTCATACATTTCCCCTTAAATACACAAAACTCTCATAAAATTCACATACATACCTGAGGCACCTTATAGGTAGACATAAATATGTATCTTCTTCACCTGTGCCCCCCAAAGTCTTTAGACCAGCTCCGACGCTATGGTCTCTCTGTTCGATGTCCTCACTGTATGGAGTTCCTGTTCTATCTCTTTCATCTTCATTGTGTTTATTTAGAAGGCATAAAATTAGTTAGCACACTCTAGATCAGATTTTGACAAAGATACGTCAAAGTTAGGAGCCAGCAAGAAAACTTAGGATCTGCACTATTTAACATCCAGGCAAACATTCCGGTCTATTCAAAGAAAGGAAAACTCAGGAGAATGACTGGAGAAGTGAAAATTCTAGGTCAAAATAGCCAAACCAGAGAAATTCTCCCATTTATCTCACTTTCCAAATCGGCTATTTGGTTTGGATTGTTCTCTTCTCTTGCCAGTTCTTCTGAGTTTCACCTTTCCTTGAATAGACCTCATAGTATATCAATTTATGTAAAATAATCACGAAATTAAGAGGCAGAAGTAAAATTCTAGGAGTTCCTATACTGATAATTGATAGTCACTATAGGGGTTATACAGAGAGTACCGAAATGTCGCCGACATTGCGGTGCGCTCTCATTCCCCGCAGCTCCCTGCACTTCTGGGAATCAAAGTTCCCACCGTGCGGTGAATTCAGCATTCAACGCAGGGCCCCTGGAGTGCAGGGAACACCTGCCGCAATCCCGGCGAAAACCCACCGGAACTGCCGGAAAAACCACGCCGAACACGTGGAAAAAGCCAGCGAACTGCCGATCACAGCACAAACCAGCCGCCGGAAAAAGCTGACAAGCTGATGAACGGGGGGAAAAAAAAAAGAACAGTGCGTTTAAAAGTTTCAAAACTGAAACGCTGTTTGCAAAAAAACTACTGAACAAAAATTACTGGAATTTACATATAAGATCCAATGAATGATAATAAAAAGGGCTGTTAAGGAAAATGAAACAACGCTTTAAAAAAAAGCGGAATTTGTTTTTGACGAAAACAGCCTAAGGCTAATGTCAGACGAACACAGTCTGAGCGCACTCTGTGTGCGTGCATAACGGACAGACATACTGACGGAAGATACTGTAGACACCACACAATCCGTTTTTTAAGACGGACGTAGGAAAAAAGGGAAATATGGGAAACAAAATGAATATGAAAAAGGATATGAAAAGGCATTTTGTGCATCAAGGTGCTGGATGTCGCAAATGCGCTGCGTCTGACGTCTGCATCATGCACACAGAACACTACGCGGACGTAGTGGACGTGGCACACTCTGCGCATCCGTGTTAGCGGTTTTACGTTCTTGCCTAACTTGCGTCCGTTTGCCACGTGCGTTGTGCGTGCGCAGTACGGTGTTGACGCACTTACAGGGTTATTCAGAGAGCGTGAAAAGCAGGAGAATGACTGGAGAATGAAAAATTCTAGGTCAAAATAGCCAAACCAGAAAAATTCTCCCTTTCATCTCACTTTCCAAATCTGCTATTTTGACCTAGAATTTTTCATTCTCCAATATTCTCCTGCTTTTCACGCTCTCTGAATAACCCTGTATGTGTGTGGGTCTCTATTGCTCTTGATTCTATGCTACGACGGACGTTAAACTGTGCGGCAACACGGACGCGATCACTGCGTTCGTCTGACACGGGCCTAAAAGATCTAAAAAAAAATCTATAAATAGACTTTTTACTACAGGTTAAAATAATAAACGGTTTATTAGATATTGGATTAAAACAGGAATATTTCTAACATTGAAACCTATGGGATTCGCCTGAATAAACCTGACGAATGAAAACACCGACCAGCAGGGAATTTCGTCAACTTTTCACTGCTGTTCTGTGTTCTCTGAATTGAGTAACCATTGCTTCTCTATGGGGAATTTCACTGCCTTCGAACAGGCATCGTATGTGTAGGCAATTCGCCAAAATATGGCGAACTGCCTGCTGTCTGAATAGCCGAATGTCCACGAAATTTGTCACGAATGCTGAATTTCAGTGTCCGGTTACATTTCGGCGACATTTCAGACCTCTCTGAATAACCCCTTATATGTGTTGCAAAATCTTGAATAAAGTACATGTAAGAAAATTCTAGGAACTTGTAGTAAGCTGGCTCCTGGACTTGCAGAGCCCTGCTCCAGGCAGAATATGTTCTTTTAACCCCTTAAGGATAGCTTTCCACTCAGAACTGTCATTTTTTCTAGGCAGCTTGCCCCACATAAGTGAAGGACAGTGAAAGTTTAACAGGGATTAACTCCCTTTTTTCCTAAATATGTGTTAGCAATTAAATGCTAACTTATTATACAAGTAGTGATTCACATGTATAGCACATGGCAGGTTGACTTTATCCTTAATTTCTCTCATTGTCTTTTGGAGTACCCACATGTTATATATTATTTTTTTTAAATATTGTATATTTTTAAAATATTTTTAAACCAAACAGGGCATTCTTGCGTCACTCTGAATGAATATATAACTAATTTTTCAGGATCAATAAAATATAAAAAAGTGAATATTTTAATTTTTTTAAATATATTTTTAAATGATTAACTTAATCGAAAGCTGACTCTCCAATTTCTGCTAAATAGTAACTCACACAAAAAATAAGTAAATATGATATTACGATGTATAAAGAAATATAAATAACCCTTAGAGCACTGATACCCATTGCGTGGGTCGTGAGCCGCATTCGGCTCACGTAGCTGGCAGTGGCAGCTCACGACAGAAGGCATAGTCAACAGTGTCTGCTCGCGGATCCAAGCTAGCGGCACGGAAGGTGGACATTTTCTGGAGACGCGCGGCATCACGTGATGACGCAGAAGAAAGAAGAGGCAGATGTGAGTAAGAGGCGCAGATGAAAGAGTCAGATGAAAGAAAGGCAGAGGCAAGTAATAAGAGACACAGGAAAGAAAGAAGGGCAGAGAGGCAGAGGAAAGTAATAAGAAGCGCAGGAAAGAAAGAATGGATGAGAGGGGCACAGAGGGCAGTGACACAGAGGAAAGGGGAAGAGGAAAGGAACACAGGAAAGGGGCACAGAGGGCAGAGGAAAGAAAGAGGCAGAGGAAAGGAACACTGAGGGCTGAGGAAAGAAAGAAAGAGGCAGAGGAAATGGGCACAGAGGGCAGAGGAAAGAAAGAGGCAGAGGAAAAGGGCACAGAGGACAAAGGAAAGAAAGAGGCAGAGGGAAAAAAATGAAAGAATGAAGGACAGAAAGCAGAGTCTGCAAAGAAAGCTGAGGAAAAAAATGTGAACTCTGGGAAGTCAAAAGCTGAGACAAAATTACAATTAAGGTAATTAATGCATTTTCCCATTCATCTCCGTATTGATTAAAGCTAGGATTTTTTCTTCTTAGTTCCATTTAAAAAGATTTAGAACTGTTAAGTTGTCTGCAGTGCTTTTTTTCTGGAAAAATAGGTGGGGGTACTCTCACACCCTGGGAAAAACGGTGATTATTATGATTATTTTTTGTGTCCTAATAAATACTCCTATATTAACCCTTTAAGGACAGAGGCAATTTTACAAGTCATTCTTACTTTGTGCAGTGCAGGCAGCAGATAATGTGGTGATTCTAGGAGCAATAACAGCCTTTTGGGTGCAGGGCAAGGGGGCAACGCCGGACTGCGACAAGAACACAGATGTAGACTTTTACACACAGCAGCCTGTTTAAAGACAAATACATGCATTTATACACACAGTCATACGTTCACATACATAACCATATATCCCCTACACCCCGGGGGTATGTAGCTATAAACCCCCAGCAAAGTGCAGTGCTTGTGAGCATATCAGAATCCACAGCAATAAAACCCCCAGCAAACTGCAGTGTGTGTGTGCATATCAGAATTCACAGCAATAAAAACCCACAGCAAAGTGCATTGTGTGTGAGCATATCAGAATCTACAGCAATAAAACCCCCAGCAAAGTGCAGTGTGTGTGAGCATATCAGAGTCCACAGCAATAAAACCCCCAGCAAAGTGCATTGTGTGTGAGCATATCAGAATCTACAGCAATAAAACCCCCAGCAAAGTGCAGTGTGTGTGAGCATATCAGAATCCACAGCAATAAAACCCCCATTACATATTTACTGGCCTCCGTCCGCAGTAGGGCTGTTTCTCTGATGGGTGACCGTGTGGGGAGCCCAGAGACAGAGTCGGCACTCGGCAGTAGGGGGTTCCTCCAGGCCGCGGTAGGAGCCATCTGGGCAGCGCAGCAGCGCAATGCCTGGAGTCCACGTTGAAGAAAGGGCGGGCTGCTGTGTGCGTGCAGGTCACACGGTCCGCCAGCAGGTGGTACAGAGTCTCAGTATCACCTGACAGGCCGGACCGTGTGACCTGCAGGCGCATGCACGCACGCAGCCACCCGCCCTTTCCTCAATGCGGCTCTCATATAGGAAGGCAGGGAGAATTTTTTTTTTTAAGTGCCGGTACTGAAAAAAATCACTGGTTGTCTGTATTATAGGCTTAAAATATACAGTATTCTGGGGGGGGGGGGGAGCAAACTGATGGGCCATAGGTATTTCAGTAATGTGGCTCTCCTTTTGACTGATCTCTTGCCGCTGTGGCTCCCGAACAAAAAAGAGTGAGGATCCCTGCCTTAGACTAAAAAAAACAAACTAAAATTTAAAAAAGTAGTTTTTGAAATATAATGAAAATTATTAGAGTTAATTGTTAGAGATGTCAACATAATCTTAAAATGATGCAACAATTCTGTACCCTTCTCCATTATAATGAATATTTGAATACTAATTTCATTTTACAAAATGCAACAGAAAATGAAGCCCCCAAAAATGTTGCAGATCACTGCACTATACAGTAGATACTAAAGAATATTTTATTTACTATTGGGGTCAGGGGCACTTGAGGACACAGCCTATTCTCTTACTCATGCACAAGCAAGTGCAGACAGGGAGAAGAAAAAATGATGTGATCATTGTTTATTTACTAGCACATCTTGTTACCATGCCAGTCTTGAGGCAGCCCAGCAGCACTGTGATCTCACAATGAGTGGCTCCCAGTGCTCATTCCCACCCAGGTTGTACAAGGCATGTTGCATCTTTAAAGGAGCACTGTAATGCAATTTTACCCTCTCCCCTTTCTTTTTATGCCCTGTAGTTTAGTTTAGGTGAAATAAATACTATTTTTTTTCTCCGTTGAGCCATGCTGCTTCTCCCCTTCTGCTCTGGGCTTCCGAGATGCAGAAGTCCCTGCAGCTTTTTTACACAACTTGTGTACCTACACAACTTGCGTTAAGTATGATATGCAAATTGCGTATCGCTCAGAACTTGCATAGTTTTGTACACAAGTTCCATAGCACCTGCATAGAACGATGGACAAGAGCTGGGAGCACAAATGTAGAACCAATCTTTTGTCTGCTTTCTCTCACTATTGCGAGTGTTCTGAGAGAGGATTTATTTGTTTATAAAGGATTTTACCAGGAAGGATATATTGAGATTTCTTTCATTTTCAAGTATGTCCTGGGTTCAAGAACATTGTTACAGAAATACAAAGTAGTAAAATGCAAGATATTAACACAAAACAAATATACAGATTAACAGAAAATAAATATGTAGGAAATATAGTCACTATGTTACATGTTTACAGGTGCATTCCTTATTGAGGTATGTTAATAGGGAGCTCTTAAGGGACTTTAGACTGGGGAAGATTTGATGGCGTCTGGGAGGTTATTCCATAATTGTGGTGCTCTGTAGGAAAATGAGGATCGAGCCACTTTCTTTTTGTATTGTGGTATTGTAAGTAAGGTGCCGGTCCTGGATCGGAGGTTATAGGATGAGGGAACTGCTAGGGGAAGCAGCCTATTAAGGTAGGGTGGTAGCTTCCCAGAAAAGCTCTTAAACACCAGGTTGGAAAGGTGAAGGGTGCGTCTGGATTCCAGTGACGGACAGTTTAGTTCTTTTAACATGTCACAATGGTGGGTCATGTAATTACATTGTAGCACAAAGCGACAGAATGAGTTATACAATGTAGAAAGTTTCTGGAGGTGCATTTACGTGGGGCAGCTGCATACACTACATCTCCGTATTCAATAGCTGGCATAAGCATTTGCTGTACAATCTGCTTTCTTACCGCGGGGTCAGCACACAGTGTGTGGATATCATTGGTGGCCGATTTGACTGGCACTGAGGAAATTATATAAAAAAAACAGTTTTGTTTAAAATTGCAGTGGAGGTGGAGTGCTCTGAAATTTGAAAGTTGTGTTTATTGGTCTCAGTAGCACCCTTTTGAAAAATGCATGTTCAGGTTGCGTGCAGCCATTCACGTTTTGTACTGGCAGAAACACTGACAGACATAGACACTCTCAGGGATACTGACACAGACCCACATGTGAACTGGCAGAAACACTTAACGACACACAGAGACACTGGTAGAAACAAAGACATTGGCAAAGTCATTGAATCAAAGATATTAACTGAACCACACAGCAACTGCCCTGTTGAGGTTTCTCCCTTCTGAGTGTTATATTGTTTCTCTGTTGGATTGTCTGGATATTGACCTTTGTTTGCGTTACCTTTGCTCCATCTCCCTCCTGCCTTTGACCTTGGCTTACTTACGTGTGTGTTACTCTCCTCCTGCCCTTAAATGTGACTGATTTACTCTCGTGTGTTACTCTCCTTCCACTGACATTGGCTTGTTTTTTTACGCTGTCTTTCTATTTAGTCAGGCCATTTAACCCCTTCACTACCAAGTGATTTTTGTTGATAACTTTTTTATTATAACATTTATTCGAAACATGGGATGTGAAGTTAACAACTGACTATAGGGTGAAATAGAAGTTTTGCACAAATTTTTTTATTCTGAGACAGTTAAAAAAAATTATTTTAATTTGCTCATTTTTAATTTTTCATATATTTGTTTATCCTGTACAGAACTATTTGTTGAAATGTAAGATTCTAAGCTCTAGATGTGTCCTTTATCTTACACAATTTCAAACGGGCTCTGCATTATCATACAGGCAGAAAGGACCTTTGTATTAGATACAGTAACTTTGATAAAGATAAATGATAAAAAGTGTGAGATCTCCTGCTTCTGGGATTTGTAGTGATCATAATAAGATTATTGGCAATGCAGTTTCCACAAAAAATATCGACAGAATATAAAAATATTATCTGTATGTGGCGTAATGCCTGTATATGGAAATTAGAGTAACACCATGTGTCTGAACTGTACAGGGATTATAACTCATTATAACCCCTGAATCTCATCCTTGCACAGCAGTGAGTGAACCCTCAGCTCTTCCTGTTTTCTGCCCTCACCCTGGCTGCTGTAATACAGCAGTAATCTATTTTACCTTTTTGTTACAGTGAGGGCTGGGACGTCTATTTGCAGCTGATTCTATGTCTCTCCAGGGTGCTTGCAGAGACCTAAAACAACTGATTTTGTTTCTCCACAGGGTCACACTAATCCTGCTTTAAAAAGTTGGGAAAATTATCTTTTGACATCCTAACGTGTGCTGTTCAATGCGTTACAATGCAAAATCGAGATAAATCCATTTTGGATGTGAAGGGGTTAAAGATCAGTTGTTTAGGCAGCATTTTCTTGTTTTGTTTTTGTAGGTCTGTGTATTGGGTCAGTGGGTTCTCATGACACTGAGAACTCCGCACACAGAAACAGATCCTGTTACCCACAAACACTCTCACATACAGGCAGAGACACTGAACCCCCACCCACACACAGACTCCAAACCCTCTTGCCCTCTCCATGCACACACAGATAGACACAAAAACACAGACTTTGAGCCCATCCATAAAAAGAAACACACCTAAAGAAACACATTGACACACACAGAGACAGATACACACACAGACAAACACATTGCCTAAAGTGGCCATTTTATGGAGCAGCATGAGCTGGGACACGTATTATGTCAGTGTTTACCACTGTGCTCGCTCAGGTCTGTACTCATACGCGTCTTGTAAAAACATGAGTACAATAACAAAGAGGACCACCAGAGAATGCTAGGTACTCTAGAAATCAATAGGGGATTGGGGTGTGTAGTGGGTTGTGCCGAGAGGCCATTTTCAACAAAGAGGTTCAGGGATTTGGAGCAGGAGGGGTAGCAACAATACCTGGGAGCACCGCTAAGATCCAATAGTACCACCTGTGGAAGGGTTCTTCAGCCTTTCCGATCACCATGTCCATAAATCCTCTGTAGCTCTAATCTGTACGACTTCTCTTAGCCAAGGCGTGAGGGTTGGCGTATCCGCTTTTTGACTGAATGTCGGTATGACTAGTTTGGCCACATTGAGCAAGCATATGGCTGCCGACTTCTTAAAGGTTGCTACTGCTAATGATGTGTGATTAATAAGGCGAAAGGCCAGAGTAAATGGAGGTGGTGGCTCCATGACTTTGCAGAGGTTGGTGTGTATTTGCTGCCAAAAGGGGTGAATTCTGAGACAGGATCACCAGATGTGAAGCACATCTGCATCTACCCCTCCACGTCCACGTCCTCTACCTCTTCAGGGTCTCCCCGTTAGAAGTGCCACATCTTGTCTGGTTTACTGTGTCATCTGGTTAGAAGCTTGTAATTGGCTTTTTGGACTTTGGTTGCTATAGAGCAACTGTGGGCCATTGTGCAAATATTCACCTGAAACTGACGTTGAAGGTCAGTTTCCCACTTGGAACAGAAGAGAGGGTGGTGGAGGTTTGGTATTGGAGTAGGCCATACATGCTCAAGATGCAAAAGTCAGGAAGCATCCCTCTGTCAGTAATGAACTCATAGGTTGTGAGAGGTCTGGTGTAACCAGATCAAGATCTGACTGACAGGTAAGTAGTGAATCAGACAGTGTAGGTGAAATCTGGTAAGAAAAGACTGTAGGTGTGGGGGAGGCAGTCATTCGGGGACAACACTTGAACCATTTTAAGTGAAGTGATGCAGTCTAGGACAAGGGGTTTTTCTATTGAGCTGATATGTTGTAGATTCCTAGAGTAAACTGGTAGCATTTGAAGGGGCAGGATATGAAAACGGAATGGTGCAACCCCTGTGAGGCATACCAGCAAGTGCCACACTCTCAACGTGGCTTCAAGTGTGGAGTTCAATACAATTATGGTGTTATAGTAGAGGGTGGTAGCCACATGACGAAGGACAGTGGACAGGTAGTGGACACTTGTTCCAGAGCTATCCAGGATTTAGCTGGGACGCATACCCTTCATTTTAGCATTCAATGAAGGTGGGTGGTGCAATAATAGTGCCATATGTGGGATAATGCTGCACCACCAGCATGTTTAGGGGCCGTTAGGATGGCCAGTTTGATTCTCGGTGCCCCAGAGCTCCAAGAGTAAAGGAAAGAAGAATATAGTCAATACAGGAATACTGATTATGAAGAGCATTGCAGTACATATAGTTCTTTGAACTTGAGTGCATCGCCCTCCAGCTGTCTTAGGAAACAATGCTCCATTAGAGACAAGTGGGCCTGTTGGAGCACCAAGGGTAATCTGCTGCGGTAATCCGGAGGATGCGCCAGAGTGCCCAGTGTTGGCCACGATTCAGTAAATAAAGGAGACAAACGTGTACATTGGATGGCAAGTTGAGTCTTTTACCAGGGTGAATTGGCCCTCGTCATCATATTTTGCACTGCAAAAGGTGAATACATGTTAAGAGATAAAACATTGTGCAGCAAATCTTACCCTCAACTCAGTTGCTAAAGTACCCAGTACGCAAGTTCCAAGAAATACGCAATTTACGCAGTATAAGCTGTGCAAGCTGCATAAACTACGCAAACTGTATAACAAGCTGCAGGGACTTCCCCATTTCTGAAGCTTTGAGCAGAAGAGGAGCAGCACCACACGCTGAGGGAGAAAAGGTGAATATTTTTGCATAAAAACTAATTTATAAAAAATAAATAATTGGGCAGATTATGTCAGTAGCATCTGCCCAGTTATTAAAGAGGAATAAAGGGTGTGGAGGTATTTTTTCATCTAATGCTCCTTTAAACAATCTTGTTTCTATTTTTTTGCTCCCTTATGTTGTTGGCCATATCATGACTTTTGACTGAGGGGCGCTTAATAAAATCATTATGGGAATATAGCTTTTTCTTTTTGCTCAGATTTATTTGTCTTTCTTGATATAGTGAAGGACTTATTATGATTAGTTGTAGACTCTTACTACACTGATGATAATATTAGATAAACATACAATTTCTAATTCTGCTTCCGTATATTACTTTTCGGCCCACAGTTTTCCTTACTCTTCCTTGCTGTTCTTCCCATGCCTTAGGTCTGCCTGATTTGGTTCCTGATGCTCACTTAATTCAATCATCTACCTATATCCAAAGAGTCCCTCTATACAGTCTCTGGTGCGCAGCCGAGGAAAACTGTCTGGCTAGGTAAGAAATTTCTCCTGGGGGGGGAGTGTTATCTGTCTTTATTACAATATGTAATAACCAGAGCCACCCTCAGCATCTGAAGGGTCCTGAGCCAGTTAAATATGTGGGGCCTCGAAAACTTGTATAATTCGACATTGTTAATCAAGCCCTGAAATGGCTATGTTAGCAAGTATTAATGTCTGAGAATGTAAAAGATGCATTTTCCAATGCACGGGAGGGGGGGGGGCGGGGGGAATTTTTTTTAAAATATGGAATAAAAAACATTCTGTCAAAAACTAACCACTCACTGCACATGACACCACACAGCCCTCTGAGCACAATGAGCTATTATGTATTGTGCCATCTAAAACACAAGATATTGCACTGCTGAGAGTAGAGGGTACTTTGGACCCCTGTGTCTCCGTTTCTTACACCCCACAAGGTCAAGGGAGGTGTCAGTTTTAAAGATCAGAGTCTGGCCTTTCTAATTATACCAAACATATATATATATATTCTATTTAACCTTGATTTGCAGGGAGCTCCAGGAAAGGACTAGTTCCTCAGTAGAGTTTATCCCATGAAGGGAAGTCATTAGGTTTGCAGAGTAGGACCTGCCAGAGGTTGGATTACATTGACGTTGTTGGCAGGCTTAAATCAATTCACGGCCGTTCATTGCAAACTAACAGGGTTATTCAGAGAGCGTGAAAAGCAGGAGAATAACTGGAGAATGAAAAATTGTAGGTCAAAATAGCCAAACCAGAAAAATTCTCCCTTTCATCTCACTTTCCAAATCGGCTATTTCGACCTAGAATTTTTCATTCTCCAGTCGTAAATTTCCACCATTTTATTCAACCAAGCTCAGATTTAAGAATTTTTCAACATGTTGTAAAATCTGGTATTATGTACCCATGCATGAAGCTGTTGATGTTGGTTTTTGAATGTGTTGACTGGAGTGCTCTCTCCTTGGTTTTGTGTGTATGTATGTATGTATGTATGTATGTATGTATATATATATATATATATATATATTAGTGTTTATTATTGCAGAAGCCACTTGCACATCACAGCAATTCGATGAATTGCATCCCAGAGCCCCTGTGCCACATTCCCCATATGCAGCAAGGAACTCTGGGTAGGATATGCAAATGACATCTGTCTCACTTTTATGCATCCTGGATCTGTTATTACACAGAGCCCTAAAATCAATGCTATGCCACACTGTGACTTTGTAGCAGAGATAAGGTTATGCAACTGGTCAAAGCCACTCCTAGGACAGCGCTGTTTCGGGTTTGTTAGAAACAAAATCTATATACATGATGCTCTGTGCCAGCCTGTGATTCTGAGTGTGTTTAAGTTAGCAGTCAGGAACCAAATATTTTTATAGACTTATTGCTTAACCCTTTCGCTGCTGAGGCATTTCCCACCTGTGTGCTGAGGTCATTTTTACCGGTTTCGCTCATCATGTTTAACTGCGTTTTGAAGCCTTATTTTATTATATGACCCAGACATATTATATATCGTTCTTTCCGGCAGACTCGGAAGATTCATAATATGTCATTATTATATGTATATGTTATGTCCTGTCTGTATATTATAACAAAATATGCAATAAAATTTGAATTTTCAAAAATTTACAACGTGTAAAGTGTTTTTTTTCACATTTTAACATGCGATCGTTTGCAGTTATATTTTGTATGGGGTGCGCTTGTTAAAAAAATTAGAAATGGGGTCTCGTTACATTTTTGGGGTAAAATTTCGCTATTTTTAACAAACGCACCCCATACAAAAATCGTTAGTGCAGCATCATTGTTCACATTATAAATTAAATGGGAACAATATTGCTGCATTAACAAAACAAATAAAAAATAAAAAACTTCTTTATTTTTTTTATTATTATTTATTTTATTTTTATTTTAATTTTTTAAAAAAAAACTTTTTTCACGGTCATGTTTGAAATCGTTGGAAAGGCCATGCTCTGGCCGATCCAACGATATCAAACATTAACCACTAGCTGCCACAGATCGGGAGATAGGGGGTTCATTGGAACCCCCTATCTCCACCATTGGTGGCAGCTAGGGGTTAACTCCAGGACTAGCGTCATCGTGCTATGCACGATGATGCCAGTCCTCAGGGGGAGTTCCCGGAGGCTTGGCCGACATCCAAGATGTCGGCCAGCTCCGGGAAAGGATCACGAACCGGCGCTTTTCGGCACCGATTCGTGATCCGGCCCCCATGGGGTTAATGCCAGGTACCATACCATTTGGAAGGGCAGGCTGTGCCCTTCCAAACGGTGTCTGGCATTAAGCTCAGGACCCCTGCGATCGGGAGGTTCGGACCTCCCCCCCTCCCTTTCAGGCGCCTCCTCCGCACACGCGGGGGGGGGGGGCGCCTGAAATAGATGTCATCGCGCCTCCGCAATGACATCTATTGTGCCCGCGGCGGTCCCGGATTGACGGGCTGACATCCAAGATGTCAGCCCGCACCGGGGGGCACAGCGATTGGCCGGAATCCGGCCGATCGCAGGCTGCTTCGGGAGGACGCGCTCAGCCGCCAGGACCCTTTGCCTCTGCAAGCCTGTACTTCCCTTGTGGTCCGGTGGCTGTGGGCTCTGCAATGCGATCAGAACGCGGAGCACGTCCCACACAGGACACGTGCGCTAGCAATTCTCTGATGACCTGTCACCTGATCGCTGGCGCACACTGACTATGTCAGAGAGCGCCGGAAGTCAGGTGAAAGGTCATCAGAGGATCGCCGGTGCACGGGTCTAGTGTGGGACGTGCTCTGCGTTCTGTGCACGAAGCACAGATCGCATTGCAGAGCCCACAGCCACCGGACCACCAGGGAAGTACAGGCTGGATTTAAGCTCGATGAAGCGGTCCCCTCCTCTGCCAATGGACATGTTCATCCCCCTCCCTGCAAGAAAAAAGGTAAGCAGGAGAGGAGTCAACTTTTATATACAGTATTTTTAAATATTACAATTTTATTTGAAGGCAGTGGATTCTGTGATTCGCTTATATGCACCGCACATTACTGGGAGTTTCATGGCAGTGGATTCTGTAATGTGCGGTGCATATAAGCATATCACAGAATCCATTGCCATGAAACTCTCTGTAATTTGCGGTGCATATAAGCGTATCACAGAAACCACTGCCATGAAACTCTCTTTACACTCCACAATGTTAAGTTAGGTATCATTGGAGAGGTCAGAGCCCGGCCTTTCTAATGAGACCAAACACGATCAAAAAAATAAAAAATTTCCTCATTGCCCGCTTTTAACATCTAAAGCAATGTTATTTCTCACCTTGGGATTAAACATTCACAGGGTTATTCAGAGAGCGGTGAAAAGCAGGAGAATAACTGGAGAAGTGAAAATTCTTGGTCAAAATAGCCAAACCATAAAAATTCTGCTAATTTTGACCTAGAATTTTCCATTCTCCAGTCATTCTCCTGAGTTTCACCTTTCTCTGAATAACCCTGTCAGCGTTTCACTTTTCAAACATTCAAGCAAACTGTTTTGCTAATTTATTCACTCCATTCGTCTGTGGTGTCGGCTTTTTCCGGCGGCTTCGCTGCGTGTGATCGTCTCCTGCTCGGCTTTTTCCAGCGGGTTGGGTTAATCTAGATGTTTTTGCTGGTTTTCAGCGTGCATTCGCCGGGTTTTGCGGTTAGTTTTCGGCGGGTTTGCGGTGACCTTTCCTTGCAATTCGGGGACCCTGTGGTGCTTGCACCGCAGGGTCGCCGAACTGGGAATCGTCAAAACAAACCGAATTGAAGAGAACGAAAAGTCACTGAACGTACGGTGACTTTTCGATTCTCTTTAAATTACCCTGATTGTAATGATATATTTAGGCTGAATGTGTGAGAGTGTGTGCGTGTGTATGTATGCATAATGTATGCATGTGCATGTGTATATATATATATATATGTATAACATAATTGTTTTTCATGTGTTTGAGCTTTTGGGTGCACACCCTAATGCAATAGGCTGCGCACGCCTATGCGTGTTTTATATTTCGTGCAATTTTTGGTCTTCAATAAAGTTGTATATATGTTATGGTTAAAGCCCGAAGTGCGGTTAATATTAAGATTACCAGGCAATCCTGACATTACCCAAAACCGCCAGGTAAAGCTGCAAAAAAATGAAAAATTCAGACTTTACCCGGGTAATCTTAGGACTAAACAACTACCCTTGGGTAACAGTCTGGAAGAGAAAAAATAAATTCGCACTTTACCTGGATGATCTGCAGACTATCCAACCCACTTTGGATAAAACCAAATTTTGTTATCGCTCAGATAAAAGTCTGAAGCTTTACCCGGGTAATCTGAGGACTATCCAGAGCTTCACTTGGGTAATCTGCAGAGCATCCAGCCCCCCTTAGGTAAAAGTGAATTTTCCTATTATCTATGGATATTATCAACGAAAATGGCAAAAGACAAACATTAAAATGTATTGAGGATATAATGAATATACAGAGTAACTGGATAGGTTTCTTGTATGAATGTTAAAGAGTTACATGATCTTTATTATGTGTCATATGTGCTTATATATCATTTATAAAACATAATAACCATTAGGTAACGGAAACGTTAATAACAATAACGCACGGAGTAACATGACAGTTATTTAGTGTGGTATGTGACTTGTGTATGTGATACAATTCGGTTAAAAATAACAAAAAACACAATTTTGTTATCAATCAGATAACAGTTTGCAGCTTTATTCAGGTAATCCTTGGGAATTCAGTCAACTGTCACCTGCTGACAACTGAAGAAAAGCGGAATACCCAGAGGCGTTTGGATACTTTGCAGTTTACCCGGATAAAGTCCGATGTTTCATTGCACATCACACTTTATCCAGCAACACTAGGGTAATTTTACCCGGGTAAAACACAGCAGAAAAACAGAGAACCCTAGAGGCCTCTGGATACTTTGTAGTTTACCCGGATAAAGTCCGAAATCTCATTTCACTTCGGACTTTTGCTAATGACGCCTGGGTAATGTCAGGATTACCCGGGTAATCCTAAAATTAACTAAACTTCGGACTGTAAGCGGAACATATATGCGTGTTTTGGATCTGTATTTTTTGGCAGTTTTTTCCATTTTGGATATCATAGGGTACAGGCTGGGGTCAGACGAACGCAGTATGAACACGTGCGTGCAGCCACAATTTATCACGGCTGTAGTAGCAGCAAATGACGGCCAATGACGGGCAATATACGAAGTACAGCCGCACGAAAGTTCGGCCGGGCAACGCAAGCGGCAAACAAACGCATTTTTTCGAGAACGTGAAACCGCCAGTACTGACGTACAGAGTTCGCTGCGTCCGCTAGCGGCGTTTGTGCGTGATTAGGAGACGTCAGACGCTGCTCATGTCCGGCCTAGATAACGTTCAGACGCAAAAAGTGATGATCCGTACAAAATCACAGATGAAAATGCGCATCGTATGACCGTTATCGCGTATTCCGCAAAAAAAGTCCATTCGTTCGAACGCACTTTTTCACAGACGACGCGAAAAATGCGTTCGTCTGACCCTAGCCTTAAACCCATTCCCACATTATCCTATCTCTCCTCCTTTCGAGCCCTTTCTGACATGTACTTTTTTCAATTTAAAGAAGTGTAGCGCTGTTTAAAACTCTGTTGCTGTATTGCTCATTTTTGGCCACCAGAAGGAGACGAGCGCAATGTAAACTATACTGGACACATTGGGACTACGTTTTCCAGCATGCTTTGGGGCAGAGACAGGAAGTGGGTGGGGAAGGAGGAGAGGACATCCGCAGCCTCGTGGAAGGAGAGCCAGTGTGAGTCGAGGAGTGAACCGAGTGAGACGCACGTGAGACTGTGAGCGATTGTAACCAGGCCGGAGAGCAGGCACTGCCTTGCCGACGCTGGGGATCGATACAGTGACTTGCCAGAGACCCAGTAATCCACCGCTGAGAGGTTTTACACAGACACAGAGTTGCAGATTGGACCCCGAGTTAGGAGACCGCGATGATCCACTGGGAGTGCAGGCGGTAAGCTGTAAATCTTGTTGTAAAGACGGACAAGCAAGAGAAGCGGATCCGGTGGCACAGGGTCCCAGCACAATTCAGCGGAGAGACGTCCTTGATCGGGCAGCGGAACAGATTGTCTGGCGGATGGGTGAGAGGCCTCCTAGGCCACAGTTAAGGTTTAACGAAGCACGCTGCAGCACTGCTAAAATCTACAGGGCCCCAACGTGACTAGTCGAAGATTTATTAAATCCATTCACTGGCCAGTTGAAACATAGTACCCGGGTACCTGAGGTCACGCACACACTCTTTTTGGGACATAACCTGCACGGGAATTACACTCCAGAAACAAAGGGGTTAAACTTTTCTTTTACCGCTGCGCGTTTCCCACATTACAAAATCCTGTTTTCCATATACCGTGCTTACATTATATATGCCGCTTTATTGAGACCAGTAAAGTATATAATTTATAAAATCCACAACAGTGCTGGTGTATATTTATTCCCTAGTGCGGAGAGACTAACCCAAGGTTAAATTCAGCGGCTCCTCCGGGAGTGAGCGCTACACGTGGCGGCTCGTTTCCAGGATACAGTCTCTAGAAAAACCGCATTTAAAGGGTTAAATATGGATCTAGACACTGCTGCCAAATGGTGTGAGGAGCAAAGTAGTCAGATAGAGTTATGCATAGTCATGGATATTCCTGCAGACACTTGGACCGAAGATCAGATTCGCGGGGCCGTGGCCGCGCTGACACCAGATCATCGGGGGTTAATTCTAGACATTAAAGCAAACCCAGATACCTCTCACACGTATGTTCTTTTCGAGTGGAGAAAGGGTGTTCCAGTGTGCTTTCAGGGCGCGAGCGTGAAGCTGACCGATGAGGTGGAAGTTCAACTGATTCAGCCAAGTGCGCCACGTGACGACTCCGCGAGTGTTCCCGCGCGCCCAGTCCGCTGGCCATGATCGGGCCTGAATTTATAGTGGCTATTGGAGATTTGCTGGCTAAATGTCAAAGAACAAGCCATCCAAACACTAACTTTGGTTATCGACGGTTGAGAAATTTTACAGGAAACGTACCAACTCTGGCGGGAGAAGAAACCTTCGAAGAATGGGTAGAACAGGCGATGCAGGCTCTGGATGAGTGGGACGTCCCTGAAGCGCAGAAGAAGCAAAGGATTACTGAGAGCTTAAAGGGACCTGCGTCAGAGGCTGTCAGAAACCTAAAATTGAGTAAACAAGACTGCACTGCTTTAGATTACCTAAACGTATTACAGGAAGTCTTTGGGCGAACAGAAAAGGCCGCTGAGCTCATGTATCAGTATGAGCATACCTACCAACGAAAAGGTGAGAAAATGACTGAATACATGAGGCGCCTAGATAAGATTCTGCACCAGATACTTCTTAAGAAAGGGGCCGAACCAGCCACGATAGATAAAATCCGAATGCAGCAGATATTGAGGGGCGCTCAACCTCTAGATCCAGTGATGCTACAGCTGAGAACCAGAGAAGGTAACCGAGAGTTGAAATACCTGGAACTGATTCGAGCTGTTAGAGAGGAAGAGGCTCTGCTAGAGGAAAAGTCCTTAAGGAGAGGAGAAAGAGCTTGCGCACAACCAGTAAGGCATAACGAATATTTGCAAACTGAAGATGATTCGTCGGACACCTATGGATCTGAAGTTGATGGACAAGAGCATCTGCTAGTTCCTATATCCACAGAGAGAAATGCCAAAGAACCAACCTTTCCTGAATATAGTGAGTTACACAAAACCGTTAAGAAGGTACAAGAAGCTCAAGCTGAGCTGAAACAAGCACACACTGATCTGTGCCGAGTACTTCTGAAGGTGACAGAGACACAGACTGATATGCAGAAGTTCCTTACTGATATGCGGACAACTGGAGTTGCTGTGGCGTCTGGCCCTGGTCCTTCAACCGAATCACCACAAGCAAGTGCGTCTCCATTCTCAAAGAAGAGATGTTTTAGTTGTGGGGAAATGGGTCATTTCCGAGCACAATGCAAAAGCCAAAAGTCTGACGGAAATAGGGTAGAAGAGTTCCTAAAAGCCTTGGAAGGGCTGCTATCTACCTCACCGGCGGGAAACGCCAGAGGGCCCAAGTGAAGGAGCAAACTAGGTGCCCAATGGTTGAAAACCGTTCCAAAAATCAAGCCAGAACTGAAAGGCCGAGAGGGCCCAGAGTTTTGCCGACTGCTGAGCCAACCAGGACTGAAAGAGTTACTCCCTTAGCATCCGGTCCTATGTCATGGGGAAACAATGCACATCCAAAACCTACACGGGCCAAGAAGAAGGCCAGGGTACAGCAAACGGGGTCAAAATTTCCTGCTGCTACAACAAAGTTTCCTCACCAGCTGATTGAGGGAGTCTACACCAAAGCTCTATTGGACTCAGGGGCTCAAGTGACATTGATCTACCGAGACTTCTATGAGAAACACTTGAAGCACATACCTCTACAGAAATTAAAGGACCTTGAGATCTGGGGTATCGGAACTGAGAAACTTCCCTATGACGGATATCTACAGGTGAAGTTAGAGATCGGATCCGAAGTCATCGGACAGTCTGGGGGTTGTGATGCATTGGCCATTGTGTGTCCTCGGCCTTCAGGGGCCAACAGAAGTTCGATGATAGTGGGGATGAATACTGATCTGGTGCGACGTCTCCTGACTCCTATAGTAATGGAAGAAGGTTCTACCAGGGGAGTACACCCGATGTTACGTCCAGTCTATCAGCGAATGGTCGAAGAACAGAAGGCACCTGCCGAAGTGGGGCACCTGTGGAGATCGGGAGGAACAGAGAAGGTTCTGCAATCAGGAGAAGTGGCGAGTTTCCGGGCTTCAGTCAAGTTGAACAGATCACAACCGGGTCCTTATGTGTTACTGGAAACTGATTTCAATCATGGGAGTGAAGCCAGAGTAGAAGTAATCCCTGAAATAATCTCCACAAAAGCTTTGAAACGAACACGAGGAAGAGTCTCAGTTAGTGTATGTAATGTGTCTGATTCTCCAGTGATCCTGAAAGCACGAATGCCTATCGGGCAAGTAGCGTCTGCTTCGCCTCTCTCTCCTACCGATTTAGGAGGGGGAGTGAACAAAGAGATTCCAGCTGAAAGGTTCTATCCTAAGGACGCTCCCATCTCACCTGAATGGAAGAAACGTCTTCAGTCCCAGATCCTAAAGTGGAGGGACTTGTTCTCAAAAGACGAGTTCGACGTGGGCCTAGCTAAGAGTACTGAGCATCGCATTCGACTACAGGAAGATAAGCCATTTCGAAAAAGGTCAAGACGAGTTCCGCTGGGAGACTTGGATGATCTACGAGAACAGCTGAATGAACTGCAAAGAACTAAGGTGATTCAAGAGTCCAGGAGCCCATATGCATCTCCAATAGTGATGGTTCAGAAGAAGAATGGTTCCATTCGTCTATGTATAGACTATCGCACACTAAATCAGAGAACCATTCCGGATCAATATGCCACTCCTCGGATAGAAGATGCCTTACAGGGGGGCGTGGTCTGGAGCCGAACAAGAGCGGACGTGCCTGAGAAGAGCTCCCGCATTACAGCACTAAAACACGGCAAATTTGTTTAATTTCCCCGCATCGGAGGAACCGCGGGTCTGAAGGGGCCATACAGGACCGAGGGGGAGTCGCATCCACCATTCCGGTCCCGTTGGACGCTGCGGAGGCGTCGCAGGCGGAACGCGGGCCTGCACCACGTGTGGAGCCTGAGTCCGGTGAGCCTGTGCACACGCTGGGCTGCACTTCCGGGGTCGCGGTCGGGGACCCATCGGAGCCGCGGGCGAAGGCCTAGGGGTAAGACCCAGAGAGCTTATCTGCCGCATGACCTGCTCTCCCCCCTCGCATCCGGCGCAACGGATTCTCCCTGGCGTCCGGGGGCCTTGTGCAGTGCAGCGCTGCCGGGCTTAGGGGCGTACCCGGGCCCACTGGAGGGGCGGCCTGAAGGAGAAGCAGACAGCAGTCGGCTTGACGACCCCCATGAACCCTCGCTAGCAGGGGGGTACCACCAGAGACGCCTCCGCTCTGCACAGCACGCTACCCTGACTCATACACAGAACACCGGCCCAGCGTGGTGATCCACGTTCCCGCCATGATTAACGGCCATAGGAGGGGAGACAACGACACTGCCTCAAGAGGAAAATAGAAAGAGGAAAGAAAGGGGGACAAGGACACACTTTTAAAAAAAAAAAAAAAAAAAAGGAAGAGAAAAAGAAAAAGAAAAAAAAAATCACTTGCCTAAAGCAGACAATGGCTGCCTAACGCGGCGACCTTGCGGAGATTTAACGGACAACGCCGGCTGCGCAATATTTCATTGATTAAATGGGGAAATCGGGCAAAGGGGCTGTCACCCAGAAGACACAGGAGGGGAAAAGGATGCCTGAAACGCCTTCCCTCCGCAGGTTCTTGATACCGGCTACCGACACCGGAAGCGCTCCCCCAGAACAGACAGGATCACCGACATCTCCTAGTTTAACATCACGAGCACCTTCTCCAGCCATGTCTGATACCAGATCGGCGGACCTTGAAACACCAGATTGGGTGCACCTTCTGAAAAACCTACCCACTAAATCTGATTTACATCAAGCTAATGCAGAGCTTCGACAATCGATTCTGACGGAATTACAACACGTAAGAACAGACATTCAAGGTCTGACTACACGGGTGGAGACTCTAGAAGGAAACTGTGATAGAACTTCCATTGCACACGCTAAGACCGCAGAGACAGTTGCGACACAACAGACCCAGATGCGCAGCATGGCCTTACACATTATGGACTTGGACAACCGTGGGAGACGTAATAACTTACGCCTGAGAGGACTCCCGGAGGGGGAGGAAACGCAACCACAACTCCGCGAGGCATTGACGACCATCCTGAATTCTGTACTGGAAAATGACGCAACAACGCCTATCGAATTTGTCCGCGCACACAGAGCACTACGACCAAAAGGACCTCCGGGAGCTCCCCCAAGGGACGTGATATGCTGCCTAGCAAACTATGGACTTAAGGAGGACATATTATCAAAAGCCAGAGCGATCAACCAGATCTCATACGAAGGCTCCCCGCTTCAAATATTCCCGGATTTATCACCAGCCACTTTGGAATACCGCAGAGCGCTTAAACCCCTCACGAGTCTACTACGAACCCAACAGTTGAGATACCGTTGGCACATACCCACGGGGCTCCTGGTACACACACCTCAAGGCCCGTACCTGATCAACACCATAGACGACATGGCGGCACTGCTGGAGGAACTACAACTGCCTGCACTGACCCTGACTTGGCCTGACCCACTACAGGTGTACTCAGCAGGTCCACGACCGCCACGACCGAGACCCTTACCACCTAGACCACAGCGGCTACATGCCCACACGGGAAGGCGATCGGGTTCCCAAGCCTAAGCCGAAAATATCAACTCGAATAACCGAACGGATTTCACTGACCGGATCTATAATAGGAATGACTCCCCGTGCCCGAGCCCCAACACTTCAGACCGCTTCAAGCAACAATGGAACTATTGTCAAACTTGATCTGGATTTCGGGAGACTGGAGTTGTCTTCACCACTGCCTCTTGAACTGCCACGGATCCCTGTAAAATAATGGCAGCTCGGTATCGTATTAATACACTTGTCTAACACCATTTATACTCGCCGATGAACGCCTGATCAGGAACAACATACACCACTTAAATGCACCAACCTCGAGATGGAACACCCCAAGGAGGCAAGACCGACTAACAAGGAGACAAGCATACCTGCGAACTGAAATGTCGTGCTTATATGCCGCTGGGGTTAGTCACCTGGGGGAGGCCCTTCATCTCTTTGCAAGACATTCACCGCTTTAACTTGAACTGCTTCGGATATCTCTGAACAATAATGGCAGCTCGGTATCGTATTAATGCACTTGTCTAACACCATTTTAACCCTTCGGTGCATGATGCACATATTGTCTTCAATGGAGGCAGGACTTTTATTATATCGGACTGACTTATAATTTTCTGCAGGCTCGCTATTGAATGTTAACACAATCCCAGGGCACGGGGAGCAATAAGAAATAGATGCAATCAGTGACCCCCCTTCTCACATACTATGCTAGGCACGCCGCGCGTTACGCCCATATACTATGTATAATATCTGTAGCTTAATCTCCGGTCAAGTAGTCGACCACAGAATTGTTTTATATCACACCCAGACAACTAGGTGTTCCCAAAGGACGGGAATACATCCACTCCTGAGTCCGAAGTAAACGAGATATTGTACGCCGCGGTGAGGCATTCCAGATCCACGCCCTCCACACTTACCGAGGTGCAGTGACATTGTAGTGTTCCGACCCGCGTCCCAGGCGACAGCTGGCCCACGGATTGCCGGAAACACGGTCACACATACCTCTTAGTTGTAAATAGTTTGTTGTTTTTTCTCATTATTCCCCCCCCTCCCCTTTTTTTTTTTTTTTTTTACCTTTTTCTTTCCTTAATTTTACTCGCAATAGCACGGGACGTGTGCGTAGCTCGCAACTGAGATAACATGTCTCTCCCACATGACCTCTCGATCATGTCCATAAACGCAAGAGGACTTAATTTACCTGAAAAACGCTCCCAGGCGTTACGCGATTTCAGGAACTGTAAAGCGTCAGTTGTATTTATTCAAGAAACACACCTCAGGGGCGACACCCACCCAAAACTGACTGACGCGCACTACCCGACTGGGTTCTACAGTAACCACCCAACCTCTAAATCCAAGGGCACGGCATTACTGTTCCACAAACATATTCCCTTTATCAGCAAGGAGTCATTGACAGACGGGGAGGGGAGACTGTTGGTGGTTAAAGGACATATAGCAAACACACTGTACACGTTCGCTAATCTATACGCCCCAAACAGAGCCCAACACCGCTTTATCGCTACCTGCCTCCGTAAAGTGATGGAATTCACAGAGGGAACCCTAATTATGGGTGGGGATTTTAACGTCCCCTTGTCCCCACTAGTCGATACATCTAAAGGAACCGCATCCCACCCATCACATATACTGAGATCTATCGGCAGGACCCTACACACACATCGCTTAGTAGATTGCTGGAGGGCAACACACCCGGAAGGAAGAGATTACACGTTTTTCTCACAACCCCAGCAGTCCTACTCTCGTCTGGACTATTTTTTTATGCAACACTACCATTTACACACACTGAAAACAGCTACTATAGGTACTGCAACCTGGTCAGATCATGCTCCAATACACATTACTCTAACATCCCAGCTCTACCGCCCAGCATCGTTCTCTTGGCGTTTAAACGACTCTTTTTTGGCAAACGACTCCCTTATAGAGGACGGTAAAAAGGTGCTCGAGACATATTTCACCGAAAATGCGACCCCAGACATATCTGACGCGGTAATATGGGAAGCGCATAAATGCGTAATAAGAGGTCACTACATTAAGAAGGGGGCAGAACTTAAAAAAAAGAGAGCCACACAGATTAGTGATTTGGTACGCCAGATTTCCGACACTGAATGCCTACACAAACGGGACACGGATCCAGCACATCTTGCTACACTTACGACCATGCGACGATCCCTGTCAGACCTTATGAACACATTACACCATAGAACATGTCTCCAAACGAAGGCCTTCTTTCACACACATGGAGATAAAAGTGGCCGCCTCCTGGCACGTATGATAGCCAAAAAAAGGGCTGCTACGTATATAGCATGTGTACGAGACCAGAAGGGGCGACCACAATACATGCCACCTCAAATAATGACAGCCCTACGTGACTACTACAAACAACTTTACTCCCTTCCAGGCCCCCAGACGGATAAAACTAGACAGACGCTACTCGAACAGATTCAAACTTATCACTCGAAACATACCACACGCAAACTCTCTGAGATAGATGCAGCACTCCTGGAGGATCCGATAACGGAGGGGGAACTGTCAGTTGCTCTTAAATCATCCCAAACAGGCAAAAGCCCTGGCCCAGATGGTCTCCCGCTTCGTTATTATAAGACCTTCCGAAAAGTCCTCGTACCACATTTTCTAAAAGCCTTTAATGCCCTGACCCGGGGAGAGACCTTACCACCGCAGGCACTAATGGCCAACATCACCCTATTACCGAAAGAGGGCAAAGACCTTACTAATTGCGCGAATTACAGGCCGATATCACTACTTAACGCAGACATTAAACTTTTCGTATGGGCCTAGCAACACGCCTCCAACCACACATCCCTAATTTGATTCACTGCGATCAGGTGGGTTTCGTCCCGGGGAGGGAAGCAAAAGACAACACAATAAGGGCCCTGCAGCTGATTCATGAAGGTCGATTGTCAGGACGGGATTTTCTTCTTTTGTCCACAGATTCAGAGAAGGCCTTTGATAGGGTCAATTGGGACTTCCTATTTGCATCACTTGCACACATAGGGTTGGGTCCGCAAATGCAATCCTGGGTAAAAGCCTTGTACACTGATCCATCGGCCCGGATATGTGTGAACGGGGTGTACTCGGAACCATTTCCAATACAGAAAGGCACGAGGCAGGGCTGCCCCCTATCTCCATTACTTTTTGTTCTGTCATTGGAACCCCTTCTCTCCGCCGTCAGACAACACTCAGACATAACAGGACCCGTTATTGGCACGACTCAACACAAAGTAGCAGCATATGCAGACGACCTGCTCTTTTTTGTGACAAACCCGCGAGTGTCCCTCCCATGCATCTTGTCTACTTTTAAGGACTATGGGGTCTTATCCAACCTAAAAATCAATTTTGGTAAATCCAATATTTTAAGCATACAGACAACTGACACGCAATACCCATCACATCTCCAACAATTCCCATTCCCGATCTCGCGCACAAAACTCAAGTACCTAGGGATTTGGTTAAACGTGAATCCAGCGGAGAATTATCGAGACAACTTTGCACCACTCCTGCTCACACTATAAAAAGACTTATCTACTTGGAATTATACACACATATCATGGTTAGGAAGAGTGGCCATAATTAAAATGAATCTTCTTCCACGACTGCTATATCTTTTTCAAACGATACCCATTAGCCTGCCCAAACAGTTTTTTAGTACCCTTAAATCGTCTTTGATCAAATACATCTGGAGAGGCGGGACTCCGAGACTTCGTTTTGACATGCTCACTAGACGGAAATCACGGGGGGGCTTGGCGGTACCTGACTTTCGGCGCTACCATATAGCGAGTCACTTGTTACGCATTCTAGACTGGTCAAAATCAGGGGTCAGAAAGAAATGGAAAGACGCGGAGCAAGACGCCTTAAAAGTGCCCCTAGCCGCCTTACCATGGCTTCCGCCAGCCCAGGATAAACATCACGACATCACATCTCCTTACACGCTGGCCACTATGGCCATTTGGAGACTCGCCTCTAAAACCTTCTCCCTTTCCACTCTTCCGTCCCCTCTACTCCCAATCGTACATAACAGGGATTTCGCCTTGGGTCTGCAGGCAGGGACTTTCTGCTCATTATTCTCAACTGAGACCCCAAGGGTACTCCACATGCTGCGAAACAACAGATACATACCATTGAGTGAATTGTACAACACTAGACCACCACCTTTTTTACTTAGCTTTAAATATGGCCAGTTACGTCATTTTCTTCGAGCAATCCCACAACAACATAAACTAGTTCGACAACTCACTGGTTTTGAACAACAATGCATGATGCCTAACCCCGTGGCTCACGGTATTTCTTATATTTACTCATTGCTCCAAACAGCGGCCGCGGACACACCTGCCCCTTTTATGGGGCGCTGGGAAATGATGCTGGGAATGCCCCTCTCTGAACCTCAGTGGGATAAAATCTTAGACCTCACACATCATTGTTCCATAGCAAGCAAGGTGCAGGAAGCGGCATATAAAGTTTTAACACTATGGTATAGGGTGCCCACACAAATTAACCAGATGTTCCCGGATATACCTCCGATATGTTGGAGGTGCAATGAAGAAGAAGGCACAATGCTACACATCTGGTGGAGCTGTCCGATACTAGAACCCTTCTGGAGAACCATTCATGCGGTAACCTCAGAATTTGTAGACCCCCCAATACCTTTCTGCCCAGCATCGATGCTCCTTCATCACACCTCAATATCCACACGCACTTACAAGAGATCGGTACTGGTTAGGATTTTAAATGTGGCTAAGAGTGTTGTACCGCTATATTGGAAACAAATAGTCTGCCCGTCTTTGAAGGTCTGGAGGTCTAAGATGGAAGACTTGCACGCCCTAGAGCAACTGATTTTTCACTCTACAGACCAAACAGAGCTATATACTACAATCTGGTCCAGATGGACCCTGGTCACGTCCTCAACCTCTTTTAAAACTATTATGTCCACACACCGTGACTGAGAAGTTGCGATCGTGCGCACACCAACGTCACCATACACACCTCCTCTTAGTATAAGACTGACCCCAATATCCATATCCTTCATTCCCCAACCTATATCTGGTTTGGTTTTCTACCCCTTTTTATGTGTACCCCTTTTTAAGCTTGAATAAGTTTCATTAGACCTTTTTGTGTCGGACGCTTTGCCGTATATTTGCACCCTAACAAGATCAGAACGTCATGTTATTTTCTTGTAAACTGCGAAGACGTTAAGTATTCCGCTCTATTTTTATTTTTATTTGTTAAAAATGATTTCTTGAAATATTCAATAAAAACTGATTCAAAAAAAAAAAAAAAGAAGATGCCTTACAGTGTTTGTCTGGAGCAAAATGGTTTAGTGTACTAGACCTGCGAAGTGGGTATCACCAGATACCAATGCATCTTGAAGACAAAGAAAAGACTGCGTTCATCTGCCCACTAGGGTTCTTTGAGTTCAACAGAATGCCTCAAGGCCTTACGGGGGCTCCAGCCATGTTCCAACGGTTAATGGAGAAGACAGTCGGGGACATGAACATGATCGAAGTGTTAGTGTATCTGGATGACATTATTGTGTTCGGGAAGACTCTGGAAGAACATGAGCAACGGTTGGAGAAGGTCTTGAAGCGGCTCCATGAGGAGGGGTTGAAACTGTCTCTAGAGAAGTGTCAATTCTGTTTACCTTCTGTTACGTATCTGGGACATGTTGTTTCGGCAGAAGGCGTTTCGACAGATCCTCGGAAGTTGGAAGCCGTAGCTTCCTGGCCTAGACCCCGAAATGTTACCGAACTTAGATCTTTCTTGGGGTTTTGCTCCTATTACCGAAGATTTGTAGGAGGATTTGCCAAGATAGCTCAACCACTGAACAAGCTCCTACAGAAGGAAGACGCAGAAGAAGGCCACAAGGCCTCTGATCGAAATGCATCGGCTCCAGGGCCAAGGAAGGCTCGAGAATCCATCCAAGAAGAATGGACTAATCAATGCGAAGGTGTTTTCCTGAAGCTGGATGCAACGGGACATCGGTGGTTGGCCGCTCTGTCAGGGTTTCGGTTCAGCCTGAAGTATCGCCCTGGGGTGAATAATCGAGATGCTGATGCTTTGTCAAGAAGACCCTACACTACGGAATGGACTCAGTTTACTCCAGATGGGGTGCAAGCTTTATGGCAAGGAGCGGAGCGCCGGGTCAAGGGAGGGATTGAAGCAGAAGCCATAGGAGTTATGGCTGCGGCTGTTCCAGAGTTCTATTGTAATCCTACGCAGCTGAGGGATGAAAGTTTGCCTACTTTCTCGAAACAGGACCTGAGAGCCGATCAGGCTAGAGACCCTTTAATTGCACTAACCGTGAAGGCCCTAACCGCGAACCAACGGGAAATTCTACTGACAAATTCCCCAGAAGGAGCCCGATTGGTATACAAAGAGTGGGAACGGTTGAAGATGTTGGATGGGGTGGTCTACCGAAGGGGCCCCTCAAACAATGCTGAAGAGACCCAACAATTGTTCCTTCCCACCAAACACAGAGAGGGTGTGCTGTGGTCGTTACACGACGACCATGAACATTTGGGTGCCAAGAGAACTTTTAAGCTAGTGAGAGACAGATTTTATTGGCCCTGTATGAGATCTGAAGTTGAAAGTTACTGTCATTCGTGCTTGAGGTGTATCCAGAGGAAAACCCTACCAACCCGAACCGCTCCAATGAGCCACCTGCAAAGTCAAGGACCCATGGACTTGGTGTGCATTGATTTCCTGTGCTTAGAGCCGGATGCTAGTGGGCAGGGAAATATTCTAGTAGTGACTGATCATTTCACGCGTTATGCCCAAGCTTTTTCTACGAAAGACCAACGTGCTCCTACAGTGGCCAAGGTTTTAATGGAAAAGTTTTTTGTTCACTATGGCCTGCCAAGGAGAATACACTCGGATCAGGGCAGAGACTTTGAGAGCAGGCTTGTTGGGCAATTGCTGGAACTACTAGGGATTCAGAAGACCCGAACTACACCATATCACCCTCAAGGGGATGCTCAACCAGAAAGGTTCAATCGCACGCTGCTCAATATGTTGGGGACATTGTCGAACAAAGAGAAGCAGAGCTGGAGTCGTCACATAGCTACGCTGGTGCATGCGTACATCAGTACGGAGAGTGACGCTACTGGATACTCACCGTACCGTCTTATGTTAAGGAAGAGAAGCTCAATTGCCGGTTGATTTGGCGTTTGGGTTATCTCTAGACCAGACGTCTGTAGCCTCTCATAGAAATTATGTGGATAGACTTCGTAAGAATTTGGCCTCTGCGTTTGAACAGGCGCGTTTGACCTCAGGAAATCAGGAACAGAGAAATAAGCGAAACTACGACTTGAGAGTTCGGGTACAGGATCTACAACCCGGTGATAGGGTTTTATTGAAGAACTTGGGTGTTTCTGCAAGGCATAAGTTGGCGGATAGATGGAGTTCTCAAGTCTACATTATCTGCAAGCAACTGCCGGGTTTGCCAGTTTACCAAATCTGACCGGATGGAAAGGCTGGGCCTCTTAAGAACTGGCACCGAAATCATCTGTTACCTTTGCGGGAGGCTGCAAGGATACCAGTTGGAGGTGAACTTTCTCTGCTGAACCCGCCTGCTCCACGTTTGACTCCCGTTACTCGGTCTCAACAGACACGAGTTGTCGAGGAGAGTGAAGGGGATAGTGAAGAAGGAAGTTTTTGTCTGGACTGGGTGCGCTCGCCAGAGCCTGAAGAGGTCATTCCAGTTCCCGAGGGGTGGGAAAGTAACCTGAGGCCTGATGCTCCTGAGTTTCAATTGGAAGTTCCCGAAACTTTAGAAATACCTGTAGATCCTGAAAACACGTCCTATGATTACAGTTCTATGCCTTCACTGGAAGGATCATACTCTGAAGAGATGTCTGTTCCAGTTGTGGAAGAAAGAATCGAACCCATACCTGTAGTACTTCCACCTGAAGAGGAGCTGATTGAGCCCGAATCAAAGCGTTCTATCCGACCCCCCCAGAGACTTACCTACGACTCCCCAGGACATAGCACTGAAGAGGCTGTCATCACAGTGCGAAGGTTGCCCGAAGTGTCTGCTATGTCAGCTGAGGTAGTCAGGAGCATGAGTCAACTTGAGGATGTGTATCTGACCCATTGTCTATTTGCTGATGAACCTGTATACATTGCCTATTGTTATGTAATTGTTATACCTCCTTGGAGAGACCCAAGAGTTCTAGGAGGGGGAGAGTGTAGCGCTGTTTAAAACTCTGTTGCTGTATTGCTATTTTTAGCCACCAGAGGGAGACGAGCGCAATGTAAACTATACTGGACACATTGGGACTACGTTTTCCAGCATGCTTTGGGGCAGAGACAGGAAGTGGGTGGGGAAGGAGGAGAGGACATCCGCAGCCTCATGGAAGGCGAGCCAGTGTGAGCCGAGGAGTGAACTGAGTGAGACGCACGTGAGACTGTGAGCGATTGTAACCAGGCCGGAGAGCAGGCGTTGCCTTGCCGACGCTGGGGATCGATACAGTGACTTGCCAGAGACCCAGTAATCCACCGCTGAGAGGTTTTACACAGACACAGAGTTGCAGATTGGACCCCGAGTTAGGAGACCGCAATGATCCACTGGGAGTGCAGGCGGTAAGCTGTAAATCTTGTTGTAAAGATGGACAAGCAAGAGAAGCGGATCCGGTGGCACAGAGTCCCAGCATAATTCAGCGGAGAGACGTCCTTGATCGGGCAGCGGAACAGATTGTCTGGCGGATGGGTGAAAGGCCTCCTAGGCCACAGTTAAGGTTTAACGAAGCACGCTGCAGCACTGCTAAAATCTACAGGGCCCCAACGTGACTAGTCGAAGATTTATTAAATCCATTCACTGGCCAGTTGAAACATAGTACCCGGGTACCTGAGGTCACGCACACACTCTTTTTGGGACATAACCTGCACGGGAATTACACTCCAGAAACAAAGGGGTTAAACTTTTCTTTTACCGCTGCGCGTTTCCCACATTACAAAATCCTGTTTTCCATATACCGTGCTTACATTATATATGCCGCTTTATTGAGACCAGTAAAGTATATAATTTATAAAATCCACAACAGTGCTGGTGTATATTTATTCCCTAGTGCGGAGAGACTAACCCGAGGTTAAATTCAGCGGCTCCTCCGGGAGTGAGCGCTACAGAAGCAATAGAAATTTAATCAATCTTTACAAGGTGTTTCTGAACATTTTATGTATGACCTTCTGTGGTTGTTTACTCTCTCTCAACCTGATAATTCTGACTTTATACAGTATACAAGGCCATACTAAAGGTATTGTTTGCTCTCCCTACTTCAAGTCATCCAAAATTCTTCGTTTGCTTGCTGGATTATACCATACCTCAGAAAACACTCTATTTAACCTGTTTGTTCGTTTCTAAAAGAATCCGACCAGTGACCTCTGCAAAGAGGAATGACTTTAATCCTGTCTAAGAATATACTGCAAAATTCCAAACTCATTTGCCATTTCCATGTGTTACTGTTGCTCTGGTAAAAAAGCAAGGCTGTGTTAGATAAGGGAGGGCTAACCTTCTAAAGTTAGGATTATTAGGAATAAGTGGAAAAAAAGACAGTTAAAAAACTATCAAAGTAGAATACCCACAAAGCTAAAAACACCAACTCTATTAGTTCTGATTTAAAAAAAAGGGAAAATTATATTTAAAAAAAGAGTAAGAAAAATATATTTCAAAAGAGGCTAATAGATTAACATTGCATAGCTTTTGTAGAGTAGAACAGAGCTGTCTGAATATACTGTATGTTACACCATAAGAAGAAAAAAGATACTGATAGCATCTTTTCTGAGATGCTGATATTCTGTGATGTATTTCTCACTTTAGTCTTCTTTCAATCATTGCATAATTTTGCATAGATTCCATACCCTAACTAAAGGCACTAATTTCCTGTTATTTTATAATTATCCCTAAAAGCATAAATAACAAACAATTATTTATATATTCATCAATTTTCATTGGACAAGATACACTATCGAGCAATAGTGGATCTAGAAAACTGCTCTGAGTTCCTTCAAGGCAATTATAGCTCAATTAAATGAACACTCTACATATCCTGACCATTTTATCTTTTAAAAATGGTCAGGATGTTGAGGATTGCACCCCCCCCCCAGTTGCCACGATCTGGAGATATACAGTAGCTGGATGAAGTGGAAGAGTTTCCTACACCCCACCAAACGTCACCAGCAGCCAGGATTTTGACTTTCTGGTCTGACGGTCACCAGGTCGCTAGTGATGTCTGCACGCAGAGAGTCTGCTGACATCACCTTCCCTGAGACCTCCTGTGATAGTGAATGGTCTCACAGCAATTGATCTGCACATGAGTGCCCGTCTCCGATCTATCACTCTGCACAGGCGCTACGGAAATTGCGTACAAAAGTGCACAAGTTAGGAGCGCTGCGCTATTCGGTGTTCCTACACTACACAAGTTGCGTAAGAGCACAATTTTTGTTAGATAGCTGAAGGGACTTCTGGGTTTGCAAGTTTCTAAGCCGAGTGTGGCAAGGGAGAAAAGGTGAGTAAAATCTCCCCAAATAAAAAATAAATAAATAATATAATTGGGCAGAGGCTGTCAGACAATTATTGAAGGGCAAAGAAAAGAGAGCTCTATTTTTAAGAGAGTATCCCTTTAACACAACAATCACTAAGGTCTAAAATAAAAGTCACAATCGCCTTTCAACTTATATTTTTAACATTATTTACTCTAGTAATTGTTACGTAGGGGTCCAAAAAGAAAAAATGCAAAACTATAACTGATGTGTACAGTTATATTAAAACCGTATCACCAGGTGTATTCTGATGTAGTGAACATATAACCAGTGGGGGCGGGGGTGCGGCCTGCACCAGGTGACACCCGCCCTTAGAGTGACACCAAACCAGTGGCAGCTCTTTAATTAGGCGGCCGCTCAAGGCCTCGCACTTACTGGGCCTCGCGCGGCCGCCTAATCTGCATAATCAGACAGGCAGCATTAATTGGGGTTTTTTTGCCGCGTTTTTATTTTCCGTCTGGCCGCCAGAGAAATCACTGCTCAGCAGCATCCGGATGACGTTTGCACATGTGATGGCGCCAGCAGATCACATGCATCCGGCTGCGCCACACCTTTCCTTCGCACACACGTGGCAGCACAACGCGGGCGGGAGCAGCAGCTGTAGTTCACGTGACGCACTGACACGGTACCATCGGGTCGGCGCCGCGTGACGAGAGAGGGAGTTGGACAGCCAGGGGGAAAGAGCAGAGCGGCAGAGGCCCCACTGTTGTGGATTACCCGTCCGGAGGAGGATTGCATGCTGGCGCTGCACAACACTTTGACCGTGAGTGAGCAGCGTTTCTGACTGAAACCCCAACAAAAACTCAAACACTGCCCCTCAGGCACCCAGATTGGCCCTCAAGGCATCCAGAGAGGCACCCGGAGAGGGGCCCAGGCACCCACAGAGGCACTCAGTGTCCATGGCACTGACCCAGAGGGCCCGGAGAGTGGCACTATCCCCCAGACCCAGAGGCACCGAGAGACACAGGCACCCTACAGGACACAGACACCCAGAAACACAGGGCCGATATATATCCATGGGTGAGCTGCTGGGGCAATATATCCATATGTGAGCTGGGGCAATATATATCCAGGTGTGAGCTGGGGCAATATATATCCATGTGTGAGCTGGGGGCAATATATCCATATGTGAGCTGGGGCAATATATCCATATGTGATCTGGGACAATATATATCCATGTGTGAGCTGAGGCAATATATATCCATGTGTGAGCTGAGGCAATATATATCCATGTGTGAGCTGGGGGCAATATATCCATATGTGAGCTGGGGCAATATATCCATATGTGAGCTGGGGGCAATATATCCATATGTGAGCTGGGGGCAATATATCCATATGTGAGCTGGGGCAATATATCCATATGTGAGCTGGGCAATATATCCATGTGTGAGCTGGGGGCAATATATCCATATGTGAGCTGGGGCAATATATATCCATATGTGAGCTGGGACAATATATCCATATGTGAGCTGGGGCAATATATATCCATGATTGAGCTGCTGGGGGCAATATATAATTGTGAGCTGGGGCAATATATCCATATGTGAGCTGGGGGTAATATATCCAGAGCTGCTGGGGGACAATATATATTCATTTGTGCCATGTGTTCAAATATGTAATCAGAATTTTTCCATCAGGCATAGTTTTTTTGTGACAGTCATTTTTTGTAGAATATTCTTCAATACATCAGGCTTTCTTTGTTATGAATTTTGTAAGTTATAAAAAGTGGATTTTGTTTGTGAAATGTGGGACATTTTATGCAGAATAGGTTGGCAATACTATGCAGGCTTATTCATGTTTAGAGATGTTGTATCACGTTTATATAGTGCATTGTTAAGGATAAGCAGAGAGCCAGTATTGAACTTGTAGTGAGCCTATCAACAGGTGTATTTTGTCTCTCTTTAGGAGTAGTGTTTTATGCTGTATGGTGTTCTCATTTTTATGTTTTATTACTTTTAAGAAAAGTTTCAATATGCCAAGAAAGTGTTTAAATCATCCACGCTATTTCTGCTACATGTGTGTTGAAGTAACCTTCAAGTCTCAGAGGCGACATTTCACACCACTTGTAAAAAAAGTGTTATGAACTTTATTTTGGGTGTAAAGTTGGTGACGTTAATAAACACTGGGCCCCAAATATATGTTGTGTATCATGTTTTAGGCTACTCACCGGATGGAAAAATGGTCCAAATCAAATGCCATTTGCAATTCCTATGATTTTTAGAGAACAGAAGGACCATTCAACTCATTGGAATAGGCCTGGTGTTCAATTACTGAAACAATGAAGATTGGGGGTGTGGGTTACAGCTACTATGACACATAAAAAGCTCATATCAAGAATTTTAGAAAAATAGCACACTAGCTGTACGATTTTCTAGTAATGACAGTACCCTGTCTGGATTGCTCATTGGGTTACAGGGTACAGACCTTGTACTGCCTGCAAATGGCTAATAAATGATGAAAACTTGCAAAATAGAGTTGAAAATAATATATATGTTTTAAGACATACTTATGATCCGGTTCACCTTTCCAACTTCACATTTCTCTGTCCAGTCCCTGTCTCTCCTTTCACTTGCTTTTGCTCTTCTTGTCTCCCAGTGCATCACCTTTCACATTACTCTCTCCCTTTACCTCTTACCTAAATCATGTTCTGAAGCTGTGGCCTTCCTGCATTAATTGGCATTCTGTTTGAAAAGCTGGTAGCAGCAAATGGTTTATGAGGCGTAATGGACAGCACCTTATTGCTCTGGTCTGCACAGTGCAGCGGCCTTGGGAATTCGAAAGTGCAGTTCTTAAGCCAAGTAGGGCCAGATTCTGAGCTACAGAGCCCTGAATACAGGAAAGGAGAACTAAAAAGAAGCTGCTCTTTGTGTCCCCCCCCCCCCATCTGCTAGGAGAAGTGGTAGGAAAAGTACTATAATCAGCCTTGTATCACCCTTGCAGGACCTCACTCAGCTCTGGAAGGTGCCTGCCTGTGAGTAAAGCAGGACATTCTCCCTGCCGGAGAAGTATGCAATAGGGAGGGGGAGAAACTTTAAAAAAGTAAAATGAACTGTAAGCATGGACTGATCTCCGAATGCTACCCCCGCATATTCTGTCATTATGATAAATATACATTGCGTCAGCCTATGAATTAAACTTATGGTATTATATTTATAAAAAAAAATTCTTTTGGTAGCAACAGTAGAGGTGAATAGCGTGGAGAAAATGTTGTACTAATCATGAGCAAAGTGATATAACACAAGTTATCAACCAGACACATGTTAAATGGGTTAGTTTACGCAAAAAAGTTGAAGAACTACCGACAAAATGGAATTCTATTATTCACATTATTTACAAAAATGTTTATTGCCAAAATAATAGGGTGCTGCCCGAACGTCCCCTATGGACGAGCCTCCATTGCTATCTATAATGAATGCATAATTATGTGCAGCTACACTTTCAACAAAGGTCTTTTCGCTTCATAGGTTTGCAGTATATGTATGGTCACCATTCCCTTTACATACTCTTCAGGCTGGTGTCAGACGAGCGCATTTTGTACGGACTGTGCATCCGTGCAGTACGGACGTACTTTCTGTCTGACAACAAGGTAGTGGCCACACAGTCTGTTTTTTTCACGAACGTATTTTTTGACTGATGTAGCAGGGAAAATAAATTAAAATGCAAAACCATTTTGTCCGTCAAAAATGCTGGACGTATAAATGCAGTCCATCTGACCTCGTTCCATCGCTCACACACAAAGCTATGCGGACGATGTGGACGTGGCGCACTCCGCACGTCCATTCTAGCTGTATTACGTTCTTGCCTAACCTGCGTCCGTTTGCCGCATCCGTCAACCCCCGCACTTCTGTGCGGACGTACTTCGTGTGTGGGGCTCCATTTAACACAATTGTATGCTATCACGGATGTACTTATGTGCGGCAACACGGACGTGAACACTGCGCTCGTCTGACATGAGCCTTATACCTATTCGTCCTACTCAGTTCAAATTCAGCCTTCCTTTGTGGCATGTGTCCTAATTAATTCTTCGACTGATCTCTATACATTTCTTGCTGAGAGTCATATAGCATCAACCAGAAGTGTATTTTGTGTGGATCTACTATACCAGGGGTTTAGGGCAGCAGATTAGGGGTAGCAGCATTTTTTTAATCTAATGATCTCTGTTTAAGTGGTCCAACCAATAGTTGAGGTGTTGTATAACAGAGTTGCAAAGCAATAGAACTCAAAGCAATCAGTCACTAAACTATAATAAATGCTTTTAGTAATCACTTGGTGTAAATGATACTGCTTTTTTCTAAAATACCTTTTATTGCCATGAGTATTTATCTTCATTTCAGATTTAGGTTCATATTTATTTGCTATCAATTGTGGGCAGAATTATTTGGAGTGGCTTGAGCAACAGCAAGCCTTCACATCAGAGTCACGACTCACCAGTGTTTTGTAGGCATCTACTCATGTATTTTGAAATGTGTTTCTTTGGATGTTTAATTGAACGTGTACGTAACCATTGTAGATCGGTTCCTCAGCTTCCACCTCTTACTTTTTTTGTTCAGATCTGCCTACTCCTCAAGTGTCTCTACTGTAAGCACCCGGGTGTTACTACGCTTCCCACAGAGAGTTAAGAACCGAGGAACAGCAGACTTCCTTCCAGTCAAGCCACAGAATGCTTGGGAATGGCACAGTTGCCATCAGTGAGTGCTCTTTATGGGTTTGATTTCTTAATACATTGTCCTTCAATCTGCATAACTTTCTTAAAAACTCTTCCTTTAGGCATTACCACAGTATGGATTCCTTTAGTCATTATGACCTTTTGGACGCGGTAACCCAACGTAAGGTTGCTGAAGGTCATAAGGCAAGCTTCTGCTTGGAGGACACCACTTGTGATGCAGGCGTAAGAAGGAGATATGCCTGCACCGCACACACTCAGGTGACCCCTTCCACGTATGTGTATACGTTTAAATATTGCAGGGATTCTGTATTGTGCACTACAGTTACAGTTACTTATAAAGCGCTAACAAGTTCGTAGCGTTGTACAATGGGAGAGACAGAATAACAAATATACATACAGGATAAACACACAGAAAAATAGGAGTGAGGACCCTGCTTGAGAGCTTACACTCTAAGAGGAGAGGGTTGGCACATTAGGTGAAGATAAATAGAGGACCTGAAGTAACAGAGTGCATGGGGTCTGGGTGGGAAGGTGGTGCAAGAAATGTATAGTTTGGGTTCATTGAGCTGATAGGCTTCTCTAAAGTAGTGTCAAATGCTGCAGAAAGGTCAAGAAGAATAAGCAGGAAGAAGTGACCTTCGGTTTTAGCAGCAACTATACATTATTAGTCACCTTGGTCAGAGCAGTCTCAGTGGAGTGCTGGGACCGAAAGCTAGATTGTTCGGGATCAAGTAGAGAGTTAGGAGCGAGGAAACCGGTGAGCTGGTTATAGACCAGGCGTTCTAAGATTTCGGAGGCAAAGGGGAGCAGAGAGATGAGACAGTAGTTTGAAAGGAAGGTGGGATCAAGAGGTGGCTTCTTTAGAGTGAGGGTGATCAGAGCATGTTTGAATGCAGAGGGAAAGAGGCCAGAAGAGAGGGAGAGGTTGAAATTATGAGTCAAAGCGGGGACAATGACTGGTAGGACAGACCGAATAAGATGTGAGGGGATGGGGTCAAGCGAACAGGTGGTTGGGCAGGAGGACATGAGAACTGCTGAGACATCCTCCTCCGAGACCGGAGAAAAGGATGACATAGTAGAAGAGGGGGCAGGGAGCGACAGAGTGGATGACGTAGAGTGGTTAATGGAGGAGGGCAGTGAAGAGATTTCTAGTCTTAGTTTAGCAATCCTTTTTTTTTACATATTCAATTAGTTTAGTAATCTTATTGGTGAAGTAGTCAGCAAAGCTGACACCTGTGAGCTCTGTGGAAGTGGGGCACATTAGAATCTTGAAAGTATGAAAAAGACATTTAGAATCATGAGAAAAGTTGGAGATGAGGGATGAGAAATAACATTGTTTAGCGATGGATAGAGCGAGACTGTAGAAACGGAGCATGAATTTGAAGTGCAGGAAGTCAGCCGTTGTGCAGACCTCCTCCAACCACCTTCAGGTGCCCTAGAACACTGAAAATAGTGTGTGTATTTAGTGTGCCATGGTTGGTGGTTAGGCCTGCATGTAGGCCGGAGAGAGGTAAGACCTTGTTTGTCAAGTGATGTGGAAAGGGCAGAGTTGTAGATATCAGTGGCTTTGTCAATGCAGTCGAATGTTGAGATCGGAAGGAGAAGAGGATAGATAGCGTTGGAGAGTAGCTTAGGTGCCTTCGAGGTAGAAGAGGGGTGGAGGTAGAGGCAGGAGTCTGGGTTGGCAGCAGGAGACGATCCTGCCAGGAGAGGAGGTGGCGATCGGAAAGGGGGAGAGGTGTATTGGAAAAGTTAGAAATAGTACAGAGGCTGGAGAAAATAAGGTCCAGGGTGTTGCCAGCTTGGTGACTAGGAGAGTTGGTCCACTGTGTAAGGCTATTTTACATATTATATAGCATATATTTTTATATAACCATGCATACATTCTTTGTCATCTATACAATACAGTAATTTTAAAATTAGTTAAAAAAGGCAGATATAAAGAAATACATTTCTACTGAGATCTACTGCTTTATCATGGTTAGAACATTCATTGGTGCAACTAGAATACCTTTTTAATAAACAAACATTTTTTGAAAAGATGGGTGAAGAGCTATTTGCTCAGATTTGGTTTTGTCTTTAAAGTATCCATTATTATTTGTATTATGTAAAGTACGAATTATATTATTTTAAAATTAAACACAAATGTGTTAGATTAGAGGGGCAAAGGTTTAAAAGTAACATCAGGAAGCATTATTTTACTGAGCGGGTGGTGGATACATGGAACAGTCTTCCAGTAGAAGTGGTAGAGGCCAAAACAGTAATTGAATTTAAGCAAGCATGGGATAGGCATAAGGCTATCCTAAACAAAAGATAAATCCAGGTAAAGTATCCATGTAATTGGGCAGACTAGATGGGCCGAAAGGTTCTTATCTGCCGACATTTTTCTATGTTTCTATGTCAGCATTTCCTTAAGTGTGATATATCTATATATGGTTTACTTTAATTTTATATATTGTCTTTATACATTTCAGGGACTAAGTCCAGGATGCTATGACACATACCATGCTAATATTGACTGTCAGTGGATTGATATCACTGATGTTCCACCTGGAAGGTATATCCTTAAGGCAAGTAATGAAAGCATCTCAAAAACACTGCATTTACAGCAAACTCTAGCATAATATCACGTTTCACAGATTTTAGTATTTAAACTCATTTTTTAGATTCATATAAAGTGCCACAATCTCAAGTTGTACAATAAAATTTTCCTTCTACCCGTCCATACATTAACTCTATCCAGCCACACACTCCACATTTACAGCCACATACTACAAATAGGAGTCCATCCTTAGTGTTGCTTGGAAATCCACAGGGGACCTGGTCTACGTTAGTGTGTGTTTACCTAGATCGGTGTTTCCCGAACCTGTCCTCAGGACCCGCTGGCAGGCCAGGTTTGCAAGATATCTGATACCCAGCACTTGTGATTTAATTTGCTGTTCAGTGATTGCAGTATTGTCTCTCCAGCCCTGTCCCCCTGCCCTCTGTATTCATGTATACCTGTTTTTTTCCCATGTGTTCCTATGTTGCTTTTCCTGGTTAGCAGCTCAGGGGTTAATTGCTTTGTGTCTGTCTGTTCACCTGCTGATCGTTGTCCTGATCCCCTGCCTATTTAAAGCAATGTGCCCATATCCCATTGCTCTATTATTGTTCCAGTCTGCCTATATCCAGTCTGCGTTCTGAGCTCCTTGCTATTTATTCTGTTCTAGTTTGTGTTTTCTTGTTTAGCTTATTTCTTAGGTTTTGTCCTCCTTGTCTATCTGCCGTTCCCATAATCTTTCCTGTTCTGATTTAGTTCTAGTTATTTCTCCTGTGCATTTAGGTCTAGTGTTTCTCCTTTTCTTTGCTTTTTCTGTTTATGTTTTATGTATGCTGATTACCTGGTTGTGACCCTTTTGCTTGGCTGACTTCTCCCCCGGTTCTGGATCCCTGGCTTCTGTATAAGGTACATGTTCCTTTTTTTTGACTCCTGGCTTTTCTTCACATTTCTAGTGTATGCGCCTTGTCTGTACCGTTGATATAGTTACTCTATATTTACCCCTGTCTCATCTGTATGTCCTTAGACTCTGCACGGCGCTGCTGTATTATTTTCTCTAGTATAGATCTGGCTATTCTAAAGACCGGCCTGTCAGATTTAGGGCTGCTTTTCTAGTGTGGTGCAGAGGTCTCTCATTTATCCTGTCCTGTTATTGCTGCCAAGAGTGGTATCTCTGCTTATAGGGGCTTTTATCTGATCCAGAGCCTTGCCACACCGCTGTCTGGTGTTGCCAGCGTTACAAGTATTCAGTCTGCATTTCCCCAAGGTGATCTGTAAAATCTGGGCTGTTAGTGTCACAGGGGCACCTGGGAGCCAAGGTGGGCCCTTTATAGTGGGTGTTAAGCCCTTTTGGCAGGCGCTGCATGGATACTGGACACAGCACACAGAATAACATAGATCCTGGACAAGGATGACAGAACTAAGATACCACACAGACACACCTGAGGAAACCCTGATCTGGAGCAAGGTCCTTATACTGTCCTTCTAATTCTATACAGGATACAGGGCACAGAATAAATAACACAACATCAACAGGGGTTAACAAGAGACAACAAGACGATATGCCCAGCAGCAACAAAGAACCCTGAACTAGGATGAGGTCCTTATGCTGGCCTCTGACAGACTGATAATATGCTGCTGGGTAAATACACAGAGACAAGAGAACAGCACACAAGGAAATAAATGACACAGAATATAAACAGGGATAAACAAGTGAGAAGTCAGGGAATGCAAGAGGGTCTAAATACCAGGGTAGAGTGTCAGCCGTATGCCAGGGATCAAGAGCCAGGAGAGCAGGTCAGACAAGCAGAGGTCGGTACGCAGGATATCAATATACAGGGCACACGGAGCAGACAAGAGAATAGTCAAACCAAGCCAAATATCATACACAGAATCACACATAGAAACCAATAGCAGGCAGTCAGGATACAATGACCCATGCTGGAGCAGAGAGCTTATGCACTGCTAGCCATATTTATGGGAATCAGAGCAGGCCATGTGATCTCAGGCCAAATCAGTCACATGGAAGTCCAAGGACGAAGAGCCTGTACTGGCTAGCCCAGAACACCACAAGAGCTGGCCCGTACTTTGAATGCATTGTCATATCTGCATCTATTGTCACACTGACACATTTGTATTACTTTATCTGCTTTCTTGAATAAAAAAAAAATTAAAAAAAGAGCTGGCCCGGATCGCTTATACCACCAGGGGGCCTGGCTGAAATGTGGAAACGTGATAGTTATTGGGTCCCGAGGACAGGTTTGGGAAACGCTGACCTAGGTAGATTCATCCATATTTTCTACATAGGGAAAACATATACATTTATTGTATGGTTTGCAAGTTGTTGAACATTACGTAGTTTAGATTTTTTCATATTACTTCTAGAGGTAGCACAATTTTGTTGACAAGGATATAACCATTTTATGTGTGTCTGGTTTACAGGTGTCTGTTAATCCAAATTTCCAGGTACCAGAGTTGGATTTTACCAATAATGCAGTGCACTGTGACTTGACCTATACAGGAAGCCATGTAACAACTCGTAACTGCCACCTTACCAGGTATCAGACAACTAATGTACAGTGTAAGGGTCTTCAAAGTATTGTAGTATAACTATTAATATGTAATTTGAAAGATTTATATCAACACTCTCATTGAATAGCTGCTCAAGGACCGACCACGGCAAATTCTGGATAATAAAGAACATAGAATAAGGTGCATAGAGTTCAGTAACTAAACAAGCATTGACCCAATTATAAACTAAAATAAATACAAGATGTCAATATACAAAATAACATATCAATAAACTTTTAAGCACAGCTATAGAGAGTCCTATCTGACAAGAAATATCCACACTGCAACTTTTTTATTTTATCAGAGCTGGACCCCTTTGGAATGATTTAACACTTTCACTACCAAGCCCCTTTTTTGTAGATAAAACAATATTATAACATTTAATTTGAAACATGTGATGTGCAGTTATCACTTAAATGTAAGGGAACATAGCAATTTTGCTTACAGGTTGTTATTTTGAGATTGTTAAAAGATCAAAATAATAAAAATGTGCTAATTTATTTATTTCATTTAGTTGTCGATCCTTTACAGAAATATTACCGAGAATAAATGTTCTAACTCCAGATGGCGTATTTTATCTTGTACAATTTCAAACAGGGTCTGCATTATTAGCAGTTATAAATATTGGGCCATTGTGTAAAGTGTGTAAAAATGGTCATATATTCTGATTATCGGTATTTGCAGTGATCATGCTGAGATTATTAGCAGTACAGCTGATAAAATTTCCAGTAGAACATAGGCTTGTGCACCGATTTTTTTTTCGGATCGATTGAGTTCGATTTTTCGGATGTTTAAACTTTTCGATTCGGCTCGTTTCGACCGATTTCTGTTTCGATTCGGTTCGGCTCGACTAGTTTTTCGTGTACATTTTTTTTTCGGAATATCGACCATTTTTCGTATTTTCGTGTCACTTAGCTCGTTTTTTGTATCGACTTTTCATGATTTCGGAAATTTTCGTTTTTTGAAATTGTACATGTTTTCGGAATATCGACCATTTTTCGTATTTTCGTGTCACTTTGCTCGTTTTTTGTATCGACTTTTTGTGATTTTGGAAATTTTCGTTTTTTCGGAACGTCTGTTCTCATCGTTTCAAAGCAATAAATTTCGATTTGACACATTTCAAGTCCATTCGAAAATTCCAAAAATATTTCGTTTCGGCTCGGAAAACTTTTCGGATCTAAAAATTTTCGGAAAATCGGCCGCATCCGAAAACACGAATCGGGAAATTTCGTGAAAATTCCGAAATTCCGAAACGCACATCCCTAGTAGAACAGTGCATCCCAACCCTGGTTCTCAAGTACCCCTAACAGGCCAGGTTTTAAGGATTCCCTTGGGGAAATGCATACTGAATACTGTAATCACTGAGCAGCAAATCATGTCACCTGTGCTGTGCTGCAGATATCTGGCAAACCTGACCTGTTGGGATACTTGGGGACCATGGTTGGGAGACACTGCAATAGAATGTAAAAATAATATCTGTATATAGTCATAATACCTGTATGTGGAAATTACAGTAACTCATTGTATCTGTACTGCAACAACCTGTATCGTATCCCTGTAGCGCAGTTAGTGATTCCAGAGCTCTTTTTGCATTCTGTCCTTTCCCTGGCTGTTGTGATACAGCAGTAAAGTTTGTTGCTCTTTTTTGTTAAATTAAGGGCTTTAATGTGGGGTTCCCAGGTTTTATAGTTTCCTCATTATTTCCAGGCTTCAAGTAAAGATGAAAGCTTATACCTACCACAATAGGAAACATAGATCTCATTCAGTGCATACACTGTAAAGCTGTAATTTCAGACCTATATTATTATGTCCTATGTTATTTGGCAATGGTTAATTGGAGCGGCAGAAACATTTGTGAAAATAAGAATCAGGGAACAGGACCTACAAAAATAAGTGTGGGAACTCACCAAAATTTCTGACCCCCTCCATGTAAACATTGTCATCTTGCACATAAACCACACTCAAATTTTATATTGATTATACAGTATTTATTGTGACTTGAAAGGAAACATGGTACTAAGGCTAAGGTCAGACTAACGCAGTATTAACGTGCGTTTAGCAGCACTAAATCACGGCCGTGCTAGCAGCAAATGACGTCCAATGCCAGGCAGCATACAAAGAACGGCCCCACGAAAGTGTGGCCGCGCAACGCAAGTGGAAAACAAAAGCATTTTTTCGAGAACGTCAAACCGCTAGTACTGACGTACAGAGTGCGATGCGTCCGCTAGCGGCATGTGTGCGTGATTAGGAGACGTCAGACGCTGCTATTGTCCGGCCAACATAACGTCCAGACGCAAAAAGTGTTTTATTGATGATCCGTACAAAATCAAGGACGAAAATGCGCATCGTATGACCGCTATCGCGTATTCCGTGAAAAAATCCGTCCATTCGTTCGAACGCACTTTTTCACGGACAACGCAAAAAATGCGTTAGTCTGACCCTAGCTTAAAACCTACAAACTAAAAGCTTAATAATATGGGCCAAATGAGAACTCAATTTTCGCCATAGTAAAGGAAAAATTTTACTCCATAACAATGAGAACACACTAGCCAGAGTTTGCCATATCTGGAAGTGAAGAAATAAAAAAGAAAATGTTAGATCTGTGTTATGGACAATAACACTGTCATACCAAGCACTATCTTCAAAACTCATCTATTCAGAGTAATATACTTCTGTGTTTCTTTTGCCAATTTGGGCTATGTATGGCAATTGTGAGTGATAAAAAATTCCAAACTTCGACTAGCGCTTTAAAACATATTTAAAGTTTTGTTTGCAATTTGATATATGAAAAAGCAAGTATCAAAAATTAACTAGTTTGTGTTATAAACTCTATCCTCCAGCATTTGACATCTGTTCCTGCTTTTTGGATGAAATGTGCCTACAAAGTGAAATAGACTGTTTACAATGATTCGCCCACCTATCCAGAGAAATTAAACTTCACTCAAAAATATTATTTATTTACACATGTTGTGTATGTTATCAGCTATATATATATTTTTTATTTTTCATTTGATGTTTACCAAAAAAAAAGGCGAGGAAATGAGAAAGTATTTCCCACTACCTTCAATTCAATTACCATTTACTGTTACACACTGGCACACCCTTGATTATTTTGTAGATATTAGAGTAAAAAACAAAACAAAAAAAACAAGCAAAAACCATATGTAAGAATTTGAAACATGAATAAAGAATTTTTATATGCAGAATTTCTTCTACTGTGCCTTTTTGATTTTATTTAAGTGGCTGGATAGCAAAATTGCAAATTGTAAGCCACAATTTCAATCTTTAATAAACTTTGGGCCCTATTCCAACCAAGACATTAACATTAATCCCTAAACGCCACTGCTTGTGATGGCCGTCTTAAAGCCCCGCATAGTGGCATATCACACCCTACGACTTTGTGGCCCTCCTGCAGCCTGCCTCACTTACCAGCGGGCTGATCACCTTCATTGGCTGCAGAGGGGACTGTCTGAGTTCAGGCAGTCCCCCTGCAGCCGATGATGGCGATCAGCCGGTGGGAAGGGTGGAGTTTAAGCCTGCCACCAGTTTGGCACAGGACGCACCGTGAGCTAATGGATTATTTAGTGGGGTCATTATACTTAACTGCTCCTTGATGCAACAGCTCCTGTCTTATTCCAGCCAAGCCACAAGCCTCTTTTGCAGTTCATTTTGGCTGTCTACTGTACATTAGCACTTCCTATACTTTGGCAGCTGGAAAATAACAGGCAATGTCAAAGGCGCTCGTAGTCTCATTGCAGCCAATAATCAATAAAAGTTACTGACTGCAAGAAACTGATGTTTCTTTTATTATTAAGTTATTTTGCTTACTCACTTCTGGTACCATGGAGTAGAGAACGGGACAATACTCTAACACTTCTTAACACAAGAAAGACAATGAGGACAAATAGTTCTACAGTGTCCTTCCACTTACTCTGCACAATAGCATACATGCAATCTTGCATATATCTCGTGAAATTCTCCATGGAGCGATACCAACAGGAGCAGCACTGCCAATATCAGCTATCGCCTCCTAAATTTTACGTGTCAAGCCGCTAACATATTGGCTCGCTCATAATAGAGTCGGTAACCATGTGTGTAATGTGCAGGGCAGCCATCAGAAATGATGGGGCCTCTTACTAAACCTAACGATGGGGCCCCCCGGGCCCCCCCAGCACTCCCTCAAGCTCTAACAGCTTTTCTCCCCTTCAAAAAAAAAGACATAACATTGCAGTGTGTATGAGCGTATCACAGAATCCACAGCAATAAATCTCACAGTAACGGGCTGTATATGATGGCCTCTGGGTCTGGGCCTGGGTCTGGTTTGTACCTTGGGGTCTGGGCCTTGGGGTTTGTGCTCTGGGCCTTGGGGTCTGGGCTGGGCCCTGGGTCTGGTCCCTGGGACTGGGCCTTGGGGTCTGGGCCATTGGGTCTGGCCCCGGGGTCTGGGCCCTGGGTCTGGGCCTTGGGGTCTGGGCCCAGGGTCTGGGTCTTGGGGTCTGGGCCCGGGGGTCTGGGCCTTGGGCCCTGGGGTCTGGGCCTTGGGGTCTGGGCCCTGGGTCCGGGCCTTGGGGTCTGGGCCTTGGGGTCTGGGCCCTGGGGTCTGGGCCTTGGGGTCTGGGCCCTGGGTCTAGGCCCGGGGTCTGAGCACAGGGTCTGGGCCTTGGGGTCTGGGCCCTGGGTCCCGGGCCCCTTACAGCAGCATGGGGCGTAATGCCCTGATGGCGGCCCTGGTAATGTGTATGTATATTTGCTATTCTGTCTCTCCCATTGTACAGCGCTAAGGAATTTGTTGGCGCTTTATAAATACTTGTAACCAGGGCTTTTTTTTTTTTTTAAATATGTTTATTAAAGATTCAAGCAGTACAACAATCATATCCACAGTGAAGATAAGTCATACATTAATGCAACAAATTTCACCCCCGAAACAGCAACTCATACGGTTCCCCTCGTCACCGGACGAACTATTATTATTTTATTATCTGGAGACGGTTAAGTAGTCATCTAGCGCTCTGGATACTGACGTTGGTAACAATGGCGGGTCTGATAGCGAATTCAACAGAAACCATTCCGTATACTGAAAATCGCTTTTAATCCGGGTCAGGCTGTCCTCAGGTAGTAGTTGTATGAAAGGCCCCCAAACCCCAAAAAAACTCCCCCACCTTGTCTTCTTTATGGAGACTCGCTTCCGCCCAATCATGTCTAAAGATAGAGTAAAGCCTGGTGTAGAACATCGAGAACGAGGGGGGCCTGACCTCGATCCAGTGGCCCAAAATAGCTTTTTTTGCGGAGGCTGCAACAACGCCCAGAAGAGTTTTCTGGGCCCTGGACAGCCGCCGTGTTTCCTGCTCAGAAAGAATGTTAAACAACGCCCAGTCTGGGGAGATCGGCATTACTAATTTTAGGAGTCGGGATCCGAACCTTTTAATGGTGTTCCAGAAGAGTTGGATACAGGGGCAGGACCACAGGCAATGAAAAAGATCCGCCCCGTCATGTGAGCATTTAAGACAGCGTCCCGAATTTAGCGGATTATAGAGGGCCAGTCTGGCTGGCGCCACATAAGCTCCATGCAGTAATTTGAAAAACATTTCCCCATATTGGGCCAAAGGGATTTGTTTGTGGGATCTAGTGGTGGCTGTTAACCAGGGCTTTTTTTGAGGCGATACGCACCGGACACCGTACCGGCACCTCATCGGCAGCAGTCCATTGCTTTTTGATTGCTGCCGCCTTTTTATTCGACAGCTCCGGTATCGGACTCTCGGAGTCCGAATCTGGAGCTGTCTGGTCGGCGGCGGCGCTGCAGCGTGCCTCCCACACTCGTATCGCGAGTCTGGGAGCTGCACGCTACATTGGTGCAGCCCCTCTCGCGTGGCCTGTGAGATTCACGTTGGCAGGTCACCTGACTCACCAACGTGACATTGCATAATCACGCAGACCAGACCAGAAGAGGACGAGAGCGGAGCCAGCGTGGAGGAGCAGGAGCAGCCGAGGCCAGATCTGGTGAGTAGCGATCGGGCGGGGGGGACCTGCCTAGTTTTTTTAAAACAAACGGGACCTGCCTATTAAAAAAAGGGGGACCTGCCTATTAAAACAAACGGGACCTGCCTATTAAAAAAAAATGGGGACCTGCCTATTAAAAAAAAGGGGACCTGCCTATTAAAAAAAATGGGGACCTGCCTATTAAAAAAACAGGACCTGCCCAGTTTTAAAAAACAGGACCTAGCCAGTTTTAAAAAACAGGACCTACCTAGAGAAAAAAGAACAGGACCTGCCTAGTTTAAAAAAACAGGACCTGCCTAGAAACAAAAATGGGGGGCCTGCGTAAAAAGAATGGAGGGGGTCATGGGGGGGTGTAATGAAGAATGGGATTGGCCAAAGGTGTAAAAAATAGCTGTGGAGCTCTGTGATTCACTCATACACACTATATATTACTGTGAGTTTTATTGATGGATTCTGTGGTATGCTCATATTTGTAAAGTTGCTTCTGTCCCTCAAGGGTTAATAAAGGAGTATTTATTAGGACGCGAAAAATCATCATAATCAGTTTTTCCCTGGGCGTGAGAGAGTACCACCTATTTTTCCAGAAAAAAAGCACTGCTTATAACTGTAACTGTAATAGAAAGCCTCCAAATGTTAATGGCTTCCTCTTACTGGCTCAGCCAGAATAGAGTCTTTAGATTTTTTTTAATATTAAATAAGACTATTTTGATCTAAACCTTTATACTTGGTTTGGTTATCAAATCACCAGAATTTATTCATTAGTTAGTAGACTCATATGCAAGTAGTAAAGTTAATAATTAAAATATACTGGGCAATGGAAACATAATTGTTTAGGACATCTTCACATTTGAGAAAATGTTGGTATGTTAAAAATACATTCATCTATGACTCTGGTTACTATTTTTAGTGGGAGGCCTATCGCTGATTATAATTCTATTTAGTGAAAGAGATGTACAACTATCCTTTAAGCATGCCAAGACACATTCCATTTCATGAAGTCACTCTATTGTTGTCTTGAAGAACTTATAGGAAAGCAGTTTTCCCTGCTGGTAAAAACTTAGCTTAGACCGCTTGGATAAGTTTGTAAACTTCTCAAAATACATCTTTTCCAATTTATGTCAAAAGGTCATGTCATTAAACCTTAATGATATCATGAGAATTATTATTTTACTTTGAATTAATATTTGTTGACTGAAATAACATACAGCATTTTTTTACATTTTCTACTGGAATACTGTGATTTAACACACTTCAATTTTAACTCGTTCATTAGTAATTTTTTTAATGGTTTTGTTAAATCACAAAATGACTAAGTGCGTAGGTGTGCACAAAGAGTGTGACTTAGCGAGTGCTTATTGTGTATGTAAAGTATGTTCAGTCCTTACAGTAAAAATGAACTTGCTGTAACAACTATTCAACGAGGTTGCATATAGAACATACACAGCTATAGAAAGAACGAGGATCCAGAGGTCTTTCGATCCATGCACAGTTATTACAGAATTTGGAGGAAAACAAATGTAGCTACGCAGCTTATATAGGTAAAAAACAGGTTTTATTTCAGCCGGCATGTGCCGGTACTGAGTACCAGCACCTCCCGGCATTTTTTTAAAATATATGTTTCCCCCGCCTTCCAATGTGTGGCGCCACGTGGCCGCCATTTGTCAGGCCGGGTGGAAGAGAGCAGAAACAGGGTGGTACTCACTCCCTGTGTGATTGGCAGGGGGGAGGAGACGCTGGGATGGCTGCCTCCCTCCATCCCAGTCATGCGACTGGCCGCCGGGACCAGTGGCATACTAAGTGAGAGCCGCATTGAGGAAAGGGCCCGCCCTATCTTCAACACAGAATCTCGGGTTTGTGCTGCTGGGCTGCCCAGATGGCTCCATGCACAGCACAGTTGCAACCCTACAGTGGCCTGGAGGAAACCCCTGCTGCCGAGTGTCGACTCTGTTTCCGGGCTCCCCACACCCATCAGAGAAACAGCCCTACCGTGGATGGAGGCCAGTAAATATGTAATAAATAATTGTGCCTGTGAGAGTTCACTGCCTTTGAGAGTTTTATTGCTGTGGATTCGGATATGCTCACACACTGCACTGTGCTGGGGGGTTTTATTGCTGTGGATTCTGATATGCTCACACACTGCACTTTGCTGGGGGTTTTATTGCTGTGGATTCTGATATGCTCACACACTGCACTTTGCTGGGGGTTTTATTGCTGTGGATTCTGATATGCTCACACACACACTGCACTTTGGGGTTTTTATTGCTGTAGATTCTGCTATGCTCACACACACTGCACTTTGCTGGTGGTTTTATTGCTGTGGATTCTGATATGCTCACACGCACTGCACATTGCTGGGGGTTTTATTGCTGTGGATTCTGATATGCTCACATGCACTGCACATTGCTGGGGGTTTTATAGCTGTGGATTCTGTTATGCTTACACGCACTGCACTTTGCTGGGGTTTTTATTGCTACATACCCCCAGGGTGTAGGGGATATATGGTTATGTTTGTGAACGTATGGCTGTGGGTGTAAATGCATGTATTTGTCTTTAAACAAGCTGCTGTGTGTAAAAGTCTGCGTCTGTGTCCTTGTCGCAGTACGGCATTGCCCCCTAACCCTGCATCCAAAAGGATGGTATTGCTCCTAGAATCACCACATTATCTGTTGCCTGCACTCCACAAAGTAAGAATGACTTGTAATATTGCCTCTGTCCTTAAAGGATTAATAAAGGAGTATTTATTACGACACGAAAAATAGTCATAATAATCACCGTTTTTCCCTGGGCGTGAGAGTACCCCCACCTATTTTTCCAGAAAAAAAGCACTGGTAACAACATTCAACATATCTTTTTTAATTTTTACTAAGACCATTTATTATTTTTATTTTCAGCATAAACAGTGAATTTTTTAGGACATTTTTTTTTTGTATTTTAATTTTTTTGACATTTTTGTTTTTATTTTTTTAAATTTTGTAACAGACCTTTTTTAAAGGACTTTTTTATTATTTGGATACATTTTTACTGATTTATACTCCAACTAGGTGAATAGGAGGCTTTTTTCTGCAATTTGGTGGAATTTGTCGATGCCAATTCGGCGGTTATCGGTGCAATTTTTGCCAACATACAATAACTGCTTTGGAGACTCCAATTTTGGGAAAACAAGGTGATCATTCTCTAAATAGTGAATTCACTGTGTTTTTGACGAAAGGGAATCGCCGAATTGCAGCGTAACACAGAACACACAACGGGCTGACATCAGCAGTTGCTCTGGGATGGCCCCCCGGGCTGCGGGAGTCATTGCACGCGTGCACATGATGATGTCACCCTCTGGGATTCCCTCTGTCCAGCAGGATCCCATTACAGCAGATTCATGGGTCGTTTAGACACCGGTATCTCCGGATTCATAAGAACTACAAGGATGTGGAAGGATGTCAAAATCTGGCCTTTCCAATGACACCCAACACCCTATGTAATGTGTAAAAACAAAAGATAAAAGTAAAAATTAATAAAAAAAATATTTTTCAAATTAAAAAGTTTATTAAAAGTATAATAAAGAGGAGAACAATAATTGGTATAGTACAGATCATGTTTGTAAGCAATACAAAAAAATGTGGCGTATAAGCTCATGGTAATTATAAAGCATACCAGAAAATATATAACATCTTGATCACCCTATATGGACGATGTGCAAGACTTCTGACTACCCCTTTTGAAAGATCGGTGTTTTAGGCTGGGGTCAGACGAACGCAGTGCGAACTCGCGTGCAGCCGCACTTTATCACGGCCGTAGTAGCAGCAAATGACGGGCAATGACAGGCAATATACGAAGTACGGCCGCACGAAAGTGCGGCCATGCAACGCAAGCGGCAAACAAACACATTTTTTTGAGAACGTCAAACCACTAGTACGGACGTACAGAGTGTGCTGCGTCCGCCAGCGGCGTGTGTGCGTGATTAGGTGACGTCAGACGCTGCTAATGTCCGGCCATCATAACGTCCAGACGCAAAAAAGGGTTTTATTGATGATCCGTACAAAATCACAGACGAAAATGCGCATCGTATGACCGTTATCGCGTATTCCGTTAAAAAATACGTCCATTTATTCGAACGCAATTTTTCACGGACGACGCGAAAAATGCGTTTATCTGACCCATCCTTAAACTATTAATATAAATTGGGTAGTTTTGGGTGCATGCAATGCCAAACATTAGCATTCATTAAGCAGATGTATGGATAATAAAGGAGTATGAGGAGAAAAATAAGATGATGGGTTTGGGTATAAGAAAGTGAGAGAAAGTAAAATAAGAGTATCAGGACAAGGAATGGGAGGATAAGGGAGGGGAGAGAGAACAGAAAGCAAGAGCAGAAGAAATGAGAGGAAGAGAAAAGAGAAAAAAAGGGGGGAGGGTGGGGAGGAAAACATTAATAAAGGTATTAGTCAGAGAAAACAGAAGGTCCCGAGTCTCGCCCACAATGGTCACCAAAATGCAGACACTGTGGTGTGTCAGTGTCAGCTGCGCAGTGGGTAATCGCAAGTCCCACCCCAGCATCAGGTGTCGGCAGCTGCTGTCCCTGCCAGAAGTGCAATGCACTTGAGGAGAGGAATTGTTCCCAATAAAACCACGTGACAGGGTGAATTTCTGCAAACCTGTCCGGGGGCAGTTGGGAGGTCTCTTGGATGCGAATTTGTTCCACATTGGCTACCAAGTCTTTAGTTGAGGGTACTGATGTGTCTCCAATGCAATGGTATCAGGGCTCTGGCCGCCAACAGAATGCACAGAATGACAGATTTCTTTATTGTAGCAATTAAAAGCTGCAGATGGCTAAGCAAGAAGAGCTCCAGGAGGAAGTCCAGGGTGATGTCCGTGACATGTCTTATCAGCTCAAGCACCTTGTGCCAATATGGAGCTATACGAGCACAAAGCCACCATATGTGTAGGTATGAGCCCGATGTTTGTGTACATCTCCAGCATAGAGGGGACGTACCATGATGGAATCTGGCTATCCACATCAGGGTGGTGTACCATAGCGCCGTAAGTTTGTAAGACGTTTCTCTCAGCTTAGTGATGGGAGATCCATGATGAATGAGTGCAAACGTCTTTCGCCATTGGGAGTCCTGAGTTTCTCTTCCTGTATATTCATCCCACCGATGAACATAGTCTGGGAGAGCCTCATCTATTGACTGTAAAAGTCGATATAACGTGGAAAGGCTACAGTGTAGAGTCACTGCCAGTGAGCAAAATTTTACAAAGGGCCGAAGGGGCCTAGATATGTGAGTGCCATTAGGCAGGGAAAGGAGGAAATGTCGAATTTGTCTAAAGTTTAACTATTCCAAGAAAGAGGGTGCTGGGCTTGCCTCTGGTGTTGGAATTTCTCCAAGCTGCCCAAAATAATAACATTTAATACCGTTAAAAAGATATCATTTTTGTTCTTAAAGCAGGGGCATGGTTTCCCCCTTATAAAATTAACAATGACTCTGCACTCATTAATGTTTTCATATATTTTTTAATTTTAATATTAGAATTATTTTAAATATAGTTTAATAAAATACTGCATTTTGATATAACTATAGATTAATAAAGAAGTTAAATAGAATTGTTTTTGAGTTGTATTGCTGTAGAGCTCTGTGATACTCATACACACGGCACATTAATGGGAGTTTTATTGCAGTAGAGCTTTGTAATGTGCAGGGTCTATAATTGTATCAGTAATGTACAGTATGTAATAACCTGAGAAGTGAGCGGCAGCTTCCCGCGTGTGCCACAGGGCCATTCTTTGCTGCGGTGCAGCCTTAGCTGAAATGAGCGGGTGATGGCTGCTGTAGCAAAGTGGTCAGAGAGGCACAATGGATTCCCCAATACGCTGTTGAGCCCAAGTGGATTTTATTAACTCCGTATAATCATTATTTTGAAAATTGTGTTAAATTCTTTAACACAACAATGTACACGTGGGTCGTGTGGTTTGTGTGACGTTTTGTATGGGAGTGACCTTCTGTGGGCACGGCACAAGGGCCCTACATTCTATTGACCCGGGGCCCTATTAGTTGTCAGCCCTGACCAAAACGCTCTGATTTGGTTTCATATGATCATAGAACCCAATCCCATTTGAACTTCCAGTATTGTCTGGCAAACTGTTTATGGATGAAAGTAGAGGCTTCTTCTTGAAATCCTTCCAAACAACTTGTGGTGATGTCAGATTGTAGTTTGAGACTTTCTGACCCCAAGATGCAATTAACTTCTGCAATTCTCCAGTTGCGATTCTTTGGGATTTTTATGGCCCCCCCCCCCCTCGAACCATCCTATTCACAGTGCATTGAGACAGTATAGACACATACCCTCTTCAAGGATAACCCCTAACATTTCCACTTAACTAGAACTTCTTAAATATTACCCTAATGGTATAAATTTGCATTTTCAATCTTTTTGCCATTTTCTTATTTCCATTTTGTGAAGATCGACAAGGTCTTGCCCATTGTGATGACTGACTGAGCAAATTCTGCCTATGTGTTACCTCATATTTACAACCCTCTGAAACAAAGTCAGGGTTCAACAGTTTCCGGTTACTAGTCACACAGGTGCTCTTAAGAAATGTAAACTATCAAAGGGAATATACTTCAAATATATCGGGTTTTTTTCACTCCACCATAGTGACTGAAGGGGGTCGGGGTTAGAGGAGGAGGGCGGACGCAAACGGAGACGACGGCTGCAGAATAAAACCTACTCACCGCCTGAGGCCTCTTCTCTAACCACCCTGCCTGCCCCTATATTGTAGTGCAACACTGGATTACATGGCCCCAATATCTAATCTTTTTGCCACATTATTTGTCTCCCTATCCCCTCCCCCCCCCCTCTTTTTATAGATCTCTATCCCCTCCCCTCAATTTAACCTCAGCAAAAAAAATCTCTTACCTCTCACCCACATACTCTATACGCTTGTGTCCGATGAATCAAGAACAAGGCGACAAGGTTTCCCCACATTACCACTATAGATTCCTTGTGAAAATACACTACACTAAGTGCTGGTGATTATGCCACTCACAAATGTAGAGCCCCTGCACTGGCTCTGAGTGGATACATGCCTGTGGGTTTCTTGCCTTATTTTTCAGGTGACCCCCACCTTACAGGAAACCTCCTCATCCACAGACATGGCATGAAAATATGAAAACAGAAAACTCTCCTTGTGCAGTTCTGGCAGTTTTAAAATTTCACTGTTCTGTCAATTGACTACTTACAGTGTAGTCAATGGGCGTGCATTTGAGAGCTATGGAAGCTCCAACTGTAAGTAGTCAATTGACAGAACAGTGAAATTTTTAAACAGCCAGATCTGCACACGGAGAGTTTTCTGTTTCTATATTTTCATTTTGTGAGTGGCATAAATCACCACTCGATTCCTTGTGAAAATATACTACACGATGATTGTGGTGCTTTGTGTTTTTTATATCTTTGCTACAATATCATTTGAAAATTTGTGAACACACTGAGAGACGCAAGGAACCTCGAAAAGCATTGTTTGCGCCGTATCAGGTCATATGTATAAATAGTAAAATTGACGCTCAGAACACGAGATAGTTTTATTGGCTATAATATGGCATCCCCAGCTGGGCCTGCAAACGGCTTAGCTAGTTGAAGAACTGCAAGGCATCTAATGTGCACCCCATTTTGACATTTACAGGGTTATTCAAAGAGCCAATCTGGCCCCGAAATGTAACCGAACACTGAAATTCAGCGTACGGTTACATTTCCTGGCCATTCAGAGGGAAGGCAGTTCGCCAAATTGCCAGCGCGTACAGTGCCTGTTCGAGGGCAGTGAAAATCCCCCCATAGAGAAGCAATGCTTCATCTATTCAGAGAACACAAAACAGCAGTGAATAGTTGACGAAATGCCCTGCTGTTCGGCGGTTTAAGTCGACAGGTTTATTCAGGCGAATCCCATAGGCTTCAATGTTAAAAATATTCCAGTTTTAAGTCAATATCTAATAAAAGTTTATTATTTTAATGTGCAGTAAAAAGTCTATTTAGGCAAAATAGTTTTTTCTTATTTCTGTAACAGCCCTTTTTATTATCATCCATTGGATCTTATATGTAAATTTCAAACATTTTTGTTCAGTAGTTTTTTTGCAAACAGCCTTTCAAGCGTACTGTCCCCCCCACCTCGTTCGTCTGCGTGTTGGGTTTTTCCGGCGGCTGCTAGTCAGGTTTCTGCGGCGTGGTTAATCCAGCTGTTTTCTGCGGGTTTCGGTGAGTGTTCGGTGGGTTTTCCCTGCACTACAGGGGCCCTGCAGTGCTTGCTGAATACACCGCAGGGTCGGCGAAATAGGATTGCCGAATCGCCCCGAAGTGCAGGGAACGAAAAGTCACCGAACGTATGGTGACTTTTCGATTCTCTTTGAATAACCCTGTTAGTGATAGACACCTTAACTCGTCTTGAGTATTTACTGACAATGCTTTCCCTGAAGGAAAGAAGAGTTACACTATATGCATCCCCCTTCTCATTTTTGTCTTATGATTACATTAGGTAAGGTAACTCCTATTTCACTGTTTGGGATGTAACTGTTGTTTTATTTTTTTTTTTTACTTGTGACATTACAAACACACTGCTTCCCGAAAAACCACATTAGTGTTTCCTTGTGTTTGGCATGTATCATGTTAAAGTTTGCCTAGGCAAGATAAAAAGAGAAAACAGTATTTACCTATTGAAAAGCAGTATTATTTAAAAATAAAATTAGTCGTGTCAAATTCTTGAAATTAAAAGAATCCACTAGCTGCCCTGAAGAGCGTATGATATATTTTTAACAGGGGGCAAGAGAACTTCAGTGTTCAAGATGCTCTACGTAAGGCTAAATATACAACGTATACTTAGCCTTACCTATTTAGTGTTCAAGATGCTCTACGTATGTAAATTTATTGACTTCTGTCATTAAAGTGTCTCGAGCTGCAGGTGAAAAGTTTCCGGCTGGCAAAATAGAGAAAACTTTGGAAATAAATTTAAAAAGTCTAAATTTATTGTTGCTAAAAGTTATAATAATTTAAAAAAAAAAAATTTACACAATTTTAGTTTGAGAAATACCTTTTTATATAGAGTGGTCAGGCGTGACCAAATTCTGCAGACTAAGGAGGTGTTGAGTGAGCCAGTGTTCACCTTTAAAAGGTAATTCACCAAGATAAATGCGATTCACAGGTGTAAAAGAATGGAGCAATATAGTTGCACAACCATAATATTGATACAATAATATTTCCCCTAAATTGTTGCCAGAATTAGACATAATGTGCACAACAAGTCAGCTATGTTTTGCTTGGATAAGAAAGGAGAAAATTGTATTTTGCAGCATAAAAGCAGGTACCTCTCGTAACCATAGCAATGGCTTTCAGCATTCTTTAGAAAGAATGCTGCACTTTTAAAGATACAAAAACTTATCAAGGGGGAGTGTGTGTGTGTGTGTGTTAGTGTGTGTAAAACTTGATACATAGATAAAACCCCTTAAGTTGGTGCTCCCTAAAAATGGAAAAGTTACATTTCATTATGACTTACTAAACATAGAAAAGAATTCTCAAAATCTGATGTGGAAAAGAAAACCACACAACTAGCTTTAGGAAGAGTGAAAAAGCATGTACAGTTGTGTTCAAAATTATTCAACCCCCAATGCTGTAAAGGGTTTTAGGGAATTTAGTGTACATTTGTAATTGTATTCAGAATGAAATCCTACAAGGACTTTTTAAAGAACCATATGCAACTAAAATGACATCAATTGGTTTTGTAATACAGTAGTAAATGTTTCTTTTGTGAATTCTTCATTGACACAATTATTCAACCCCTTAAAGACTACCACTCTGAAAACACTTGAATGAACCTCTGTTCTTCAATCAGGTATTGAAAACACCTGTGGATGTCACGGAGCAGCAATAAAGCATAATAAGCACCAATTAGGCAGCTTTAAAATGACTGTGATACTCAGCTCCTTCTAGACATTTACTGGTGTGGTTACAAACATGGTGAAGTCAAGAGAATGGTCCAGGAAGACAAGAGAAGAGGTGATTACTCTTCACAGGAAGGGCAATGGCTATAAGAAGATTGCAAAGATGTTAAACATACCAAGAGAGACCATAGGAAGCATCATTCGCAAATTCAAGGCAAAGGGCACTGTTGAAACGCTACCTGGTCGTGGCAGAAAGAAGATGCTGACTTCGACTGCTGTGCGCTACCTGAAGCGTAGAGTGGAGAAAAGTCCCCGTGTGACTGCTGAGAAAAGATTTGTCAGATGTGGGTACTGAAGTTTCAGCTCAGACAATACGGCGCACACTGCATAATGAAGGCCTCCATGCCAGAACTCCCAGGCGCACCCCCTTGCTGTCTCCAAAGAATAAGAAGAGTCGACTGCAGTATGCCAAAAGTCACGTGGACAAACCACAGAAGTTTTGGGATAGTGTTCTGTGGACTGATGAAACAAAATTAGAACTGTTTGGGCCCATGGATCAACGCTATGTTTGGAGGAGGAAGAACAAGGCCTATGAAGAAAAGAACACCTTGCCTACTGTGAAGCATGGCGGGGGGTCAATCATGCTTTGGGGCTGTTTTGCTTCTGCAGGTACAGGGAAGCTTTAGCGTGTGCAAGGTACCATGAATTCTCTTCAGTACCAGGAGATATTGGATGACAATGTGATGCAGTCCGTCACAAACCTGAGGCTTGGGAGACGTTGGACCTTTCAACAGGACAATGATCCCAAGCATACCTCCAAGTCCACTAGAGCATGGTTGCAGATTAAAGGCTGGAACATTTTGGAGTGGCCATCGCAGTCACCTGACTTAAATCCGATTGAGAACCTCTGGTGGGACTTAAAGAAAGCAGTTGCAGTGCGCAAGCCTAAGAATGTGACTGAACGGGAGGCTTTTGCCCATGACGAATGGGCGAAGATACCCGTAGATCGCTGCAAGACACTTGTGTCAAGCTATGCTTCACGTTTAAAAGCTGTTATTACTGTAAAAGGATATTGAACTAAGTACTAAGATTGAATGTCACTTGGGGGGGTTGAATAAAACTGATAATGATGTGAGCACAGAAAACATTTATAATGAAATAACCACAAATGTCTTATGTTATATTTGTCTGACCTACACGTGCCTCTTTGATTTAATTGTAAGCAAGATGACTGAATGATCAAAATCAATGTCAAACTGGCCAAAACACTCAATTTCAGTGGGGGTTGAATAATTTTGAACACAACTGTATACAAGGTTTTAACGTTTATCCTACAGAGAAGAGTTTGTGTAGGTCTTTGCATTTAGCCATAGGTTTTATCGCACCTGAATACACAGAACACTTGGGAAACTTCGTATGTCACTGTGAAATGCAGTACGTGCTGCAACAAATGACCTCCTTGTCAAATGAGTAAGAGGTACTGGTGTTCAATTTCAAAGAATCGGAGCTCTGATGCGAGGGCTCCATGTACGAAGATTAAAAAAAAATATAAAATAAAAAATTAAAAAAAGGACACTCCACGTACACCAAGACTATTTTTGTTGCCTGAGCTGTTTCAGATGAAGGAGGCTACTGTCAATTCAAACTGCACGCAGAGGGTTACATCTGGGTTATAGCTCTATCAAAAGCTAGAAGTAATTTATTTTTACCTTTGATGTCAAAGAAGGATGTTTGTGCTTCCTCTCTTGGTCAAACAGTGCTTTGAACTGCTTGTGTCACCCAACGCTCCAGGTCTAGAAAGTTCTATTAGAAGAATCTTGCATCACAATTGCAAAACTGTTACAGAGACTGGTTGAAGCTGATGGCTGCCATCATTTGACACAAAATAGAATTTATGCTACTATACCTCATTATCCCATTTGGGTTACTGCTTACATTCCGCTAACTGGCAGTGGTTCGTACACAGCATTGAAGACCAGAATGAGAGACCTGGGATTTGAAGGAGCCAATTCTAGGTCTTAGCACAGGTAATCGGGACTCAACCATTCTGTAAATCAAATGTCTCACGAGGTCTAGGAAGCCTAAAAGGTCATGGGGGGGACGGGGGGACCCAACCCACCAAGCAATACAAGGAAACCACTGTAAGGACTGCTTAATTTCACATATACAGTTGACCTTATAGAAATGCATTGGAGCAAGTTTTATTCCAGTATTATTTATATATATATATATATATATATATATATATATATATATATATATATATATAAAATACTCAATAATTCAATGGTCATATCAGTCACTGAAGCAAAAGTTTAAAAAAGGAAATAGAATTTTGATGTAGCTTATTATTTTTCTGTATGTATTAAATGCAAGACAAATAAGGACAGCAGAACAAGTTTCCACTCTCCCTAACACACCAGGATCCTCTTAGCAAATGTGTAAATTTTGATACGTTTGTGTGAGACAGAAAACAAATTCTCCACCGTGGTGTGAAACCCAAGTACGGGTCAGTCTGTCTGCCCAACATCCCATCACCTGTACTGGAGACAGAACGTTAACAAATGCAAAGTCCTGGAAAGAGTCTGATATTACAGAGTACTTTAGAACTCTGGAGAAGAAAGAAGAAAAACCATTTTAACGTCATAAAAGTAAACACTGCCGAGACCAGGGTCTTCCTGTGCAATGTTAAATGGCATTTAGAACGTTACATGCCGAAAATATACTTTCCATAGACTCCAAATAAAAGCAGAAACAACAACTTTTGTTTTGTATAAAATTAAATTCAAGTATAAGGTTATATTTTGCAGGTAATGTGACAATAATAAAATCACCACACCCGGTGAAGTTCATGCACAAGTCCCATAAGCAGACAATAGTTGGTCTTTTTTGTGGAGTTCTGGACAGTCTGAAAGCTCTCCTCTATATTCACTGTGTGCAGGGTGTGAATACATAATGTCATGCAAGTGAACAAAGTTTGAGTAAACATGATAAGTATAATATGCAATCCAGCAGAAATCAAACATCCCCTTGCCCAATCATACCCAATGGTTTTTGTCAGCACAAATAAATACTTTAACTTTTCGGTACTATTCCTTTCTAATAAATATCTCCGTTCAGTAAATATCTTTCATGACATTAACAAATTCTCATCCCACTTTCACTACATAAACAAAGTCAAAGACCTAGATTTAGTCCGGTGTTGTCAAAATTATTTGGCATTAGATTTTGATCCCTTTCTTTAAGCAAATCATCCCACCTTTTTCTCTGCAGTTTCAGATCCCTTCTCCTCAAATCCCAGTATACAGCTCCCTCAGCAGACGCCTTTCACACCCACATCTTCAACCCGCTCTTTATCCACAGTTTTCAGCAACTCTTCAACAAAGCTCATTTCTGCGGTTACCTGAGCGGCCAGAGTTTCATACCTATTTTCTAATCGGCCAAATCGCTTCTCAAGTCCCTTAGCACTGAGTAGGGCACCCCGCAGCTCCTCCTGAACTTGACGCCGCTGGTTCTCCCCATGCTGTAGCTCCTGGCGAAGACTTAACAGCTGAAGCCCCACCACCTCCTGCTCCTCCCGATACCAGCTTTCTTTCTCCTCATAGATTGAACGAAGGGCGCTGAGGTCTTCCCGGAACGTGGCCTGGCTCTTTTGCAGATCACGTAGCGCGTCTTCTGCTGCACCCAGTTCCTCCATCACATGACTGAACCTTTCAAAGTTTACATAAGTATTGTTAGGAGGCATACTAGAGTGCGACTTGATCGTGTATTCTTTCAGACGTGTTGTCTTCAATCGTCGACGTTCTGGACGCTTGCCGCTCTCCTCATGACGCACATTTCGCCGCTTGATAGCCTAAGAGAGAAAAATAAAGTATAGTATACACAGGACCTATCAATTTCGTTTCAAGCGTATGTTTGAGTGTTTGGCTGTCTTTGCTTGGATTACACTGGTGGTAACCAAGCCGAACTGACTTTGTTGCCACCAGATTTCCATCAGGTGAAGAGCAAATTGAGAGAGCTCTAAGTTGCAGCTATAATCAGTCACTAGGGTTTGTTTCGGTTTAATAAAGTTTTATTTACTTCTAGTCTACATGCACCAAGGTGGAAGCAGTTGATTGTCATGATCCCCTTTGCATATACTATCCGCCACAGCAATTTTAACTCACAAGGCAACAGGGTTCAGTAGAATTCGTGAATGTGAAATGAAGAAAATAAATAATAATTACATACATCTATATACATTATATAGCCAAAAAGGTGTGGCAAGACCTTTAAGGTTAGCTGCAATACCTTGGAAATGTTCATCTAATTAATGGAGGGGGAGAAAAAGGTTTATTTTGGTACCAATTCTTCAGTTATACCAAAAATATCTAAAAGAAATAAAAAAAATAGGTTGTGTGTAACTTGTGAATTGCTGAAACCAAGCAAAAGCAACTTTGGTACCGAGTGGCATGCAGGGAGTAGACCAGTTCTAAATAAAACGAACTGTAGTACTCTTCAAGGGTCACTCTAGCCTAACCTATGACCTAGCATAATACCTCTTGACCTCCGTGTTTGTCTCTTTCCTCTTGCTAGAGTCCCTTTACAGTATGAAGTAACTGCCTTCATTGTACAGCTTGTCAGGATCTGTTAAAGAATTGATTTATGGTTGCTTGAGAAGGAGTGTGTGAGCTTTTCCAACTTTTACTAACCTTAATCCACGAATGCTCCAAACTTTGATCAATGGTCATCCGTTTCCTAAAAAGGAGAATAAAACAATACTCGTTTCTGGGAATGGATAATAGCTTCTAAGCATTAGAATTCAACTCTGGTGTAAACTTAAAAATAGAAAGAAAAAAAAAAAAAACTCACCTGATACCAGCATAGGTCTCCTAAGGCCTGTGGGATGTGATATGCTACAAGCAGCAGATCATGTGATTTATAGGTGCCGATCGTGCAAATGGCCCGATACCTCCCCCCGATACCAGAAGCCAGCGCTGGGACGGCTTGCCGGTATCCGTGGGGCTGGGGAAGCTGGCCGCATGCATGAAAAGCATTTGGCCAGTGTTCCCCTACTGCAGGTCGCATTACTTACCCAGCAGTGAGTGCAGTCGCAGGGCTGTGATGCGGCCACCGTGCCGTGGAGGCTGTGACGATGCCTCCAGCCGAGATCTCGCGGGAGCCTCCCGCGAGACCTCGGCTGGAGGCAGCGTCAAGGCCTCCACGGCCCGGCGGCGGCGTGATCACATCACAGCCCTGCGACAGGATCCACCAGCCGGCATCCGTGGGGCAGACGTTGCCTCCGAGAGCTCTTCCTCCTTCAGTGTCCGTCGGCAAAGGGTTGCCGCGAGATTGCGGAGCTCACGAGACCACGGCATGCGTGGTTCCCAGCGGCAGGGCTGGGCAATCTACCCACGTGTGAGCTGGGGGGGGGGCAATCTACCCACGTGTGAGCTGGGGGGGGCAATCTACCCACGTGTGAGCTGGGGGGGGGCAATCTACCCACGTGTGAGCTGGGGGGGGAATCTACCCACGTGTGAGCTTGGGGGGGGCAATCTACCCACGTGTGAGCTGGGGGGGGGGGCAATCTACCCACGTGTGAGCTTGGGGGGGGGGCAATCTACCCACGTGTGAGCTTGGGGGGGGGGCAATCTACCCACGTGTGAGCTGGGGGGGGGCAATCTACCCACGTGTGAGCTGGGGGGGGGGGCAATCTACCCACGTGTGAGCTGGGGGGGGGCAATCTACCCACGTGTGAGCTGGGGGGGGCAATCTACCCACGTGTGAGCTGGGGGGGGGCAATCTACCCACGTGTGAGCTGGGGGGGGCAATCTACCCACGTGTGAGCTGGGGGGGGCAATCTACCCACGTGTGAGCTGGGGGGGGGCAATCTACCCACGTGTGAGCTGGGGGGGGAATCTACCCACGTGTGAGCTGGGGGGGGCAATCTACCCACGTGTGAGCTGGGGGGGGGCAATCTACCCACGTGTGAGCTGGGGGGGGCAATCTACCCACGTGTGAGCTTGGGGGGGGCAATCTACCCACGTGTGAGCTTGGGGGGGGCAATCTACCCACGTGTGAGCTTGGGGGGGGGCAATCTACCCACGTGTGAGCTGGGGGGGGCAATCTACCCACGTGCGACGAGCTGGGGGGGGGCAATCTACCCACGTGTGAGCTGGGGGGGGCAATAAACCCACGTTTGAGTTGGGGGGGCAATCAACCCACGCGTGAGCGGGGTGGGGCAATCAACCCACGCGTGAGCGGGGGGCATTCTGTATACATATCGGAGCGGGGGGGGGATTTTTATATGAGGTCTGCTCTTATTGAAAAGCAGTCACATGACATAAAATAAAAGTATCGGTACTCGGTATCAGTGAGTACTTTTAAAAAGTATTGGTACTTGGTCTTACGGGGGGGGGGGGCGGATGTTCTCAGATGACATTGAATAGTCACACTACCTAGAGTGTCCATTTAACCAAACTTTTCACTGCCATTAAAGCATTGAAATTGGTAAGTTTCCCCAGAACATTCCATTTACATTAGAAATCTGACCATACGTTTTTAAAAGATTTTTCAGAGAACCACTCACTTGGGATCTTTCACCAGCAGTCGTCGGATAAAATCCTTGGCAAGCTCACTAGTATTGCTGAAATATTCTTCATCAAAATCATAGTCAACACCAGAGATATTTGTTAAGGTTTCCTGCTTGGTCTCTCCGAGGAAAGGTGATGCTCCGCTGAGACTGAAGAAGGCAGAGACCGTAAAATGTAAAACATATGGTGTATGAAAAGAGGTTAAGAAAAATTATATAGATTTTCTCCATCGCTCTCAGAATACACAAGAACCAACCCTTGGGAAGTTGCACATACAGATAGAAAAAAAAGAATATAAATTACAACATTGTGCAAGGAAACCCAGGAAATACTTGACAATGACAGAAATCTCAGTGTATCTTCCTGGTAAAATACTTTATAAAATAAATCCATACTCACAGAATATATGTGATCACTCCGATGCTCCTAAAAAAGGAGAAAACCCACATTAGTGGTCTTCTAGAAAGATTCACAAACATCAATACAATGCGGTTTTCAAACCTCTCCTCAACATTGATATTTCCATGTGATTTATAAACCCTGTATTTACAGTCTCTTGTTCAAAACATATTTTTAATTGTCATCAAAAGTCTCTATGTAACTTGCCATGTCAGTTCCACACACCTATTGGAGGATTGGGAAGGTGCCCTAGAGACTGGAAAGCAGGTTTCCCAGGACTTGATATCCATCAAAATGATAGTGTAAGCCTCAAAAATGATGGCATAAATTAACATCTTTCCTCTAAATAAGCAGCCAAAACGGTCAAAGGCTGAGGGCTAAGGAAAGCCAGCTAAGGAGGATATTGGCAATATAACTTCATTTCACAGAACAGATCAAATCAAAATAAGTTTTATTGGCAGGACCAAATACATTTTAGCATTGCCAAAGCATATGGGGAGGAGGGGGGGGGGGTAGTGGGACATATATATGGGGGGGAATGGGCAAGTCCATGGACATTATCAGGGGTAAGGGATAATGTGAAGGGGGATGGGGGCGAGTCCGTGTTGGGGATTTATAAGTCCAGGATCTCTCATGTTCCTCTCAGTCTGTGACATTCTGCGACGTATTGGGCAGATATTTTCACCGCCGGCTCCTCTTCTCCCAGTATGATGTGGAGTTTCCTCGTCTCTTCTATAGAGGTGAAGTCCGGGATGAGAGCGGAGAGTCTCTGGAAGTGAGTTTCCCTCAGTGCTGAGTACTTGGGGCACTGTAGGAGGAAGTGGACCTCATCTTCCAGGGCCCCCTGGTCACAATGCTGGCACAGTCTATTCTCCCTGGACTTGTAGGTCTGTCTATGCCGCCCTGATTCAATTTCCAGGCTGTGGGCGCTCAGTCTGTACCGGCTCAGGATCTGTCTGTCCTTGGGGTCTTGTAGTACCTCCAGGTATGGGGCCAGTTTGTATTCCCTCTGTAAGGATTGGTAAATGGTGAGTTTCTTGGAGTTTGCTATATCATGTCTCCATTCTCTGATATAGTTGAGGGGTGCTAAATGATGGCTACTTTAAAGTAAACCACTATGTTGTGAGGGAATAGGAAGAACCATAGCATCAAGCACATGAAGGTTAAATGGGTTAAGTCATATCAATCACAGATCGACAGACACCAAATTGGAGCTCTCGAATAGGCACTAACAGAGTAAAAATAAAAAAAAAAACTTTCCTCTTAAATGCTGGTGACAGCATCTGCCAATTATCCTCCTACTCACCTTTTCTCCCTTGGTGCACGCTGCTCCTCTCCAACTCATGGGTTCCGAATTATGAAAAGTTATGCAATTCTAGATTGCAAATTCCCACAGGAATAGGGCCTGCACTTCCTCCTGTGTTGGTTTGTCAAATGTTGTTCTGTCAATGTATTGTAACACTGTCTATATTGTATCCATTGTTTAGCGCTTTCTGAAATTATTTTTTATATAGCGCCAACATATAACTTGCGTAGGATACACAAAATTCACATCCCTCGGGACTTTGGTGCTTTTTGTACGCAAGTTCACAGCATCTGCACAGAACAATGGACTGGAGTTGCAAGCGCAGCAACCAATCAGCTGCCTTTACTCAGGACACTATTGCAAGTGGCCCGAGAGGATGAGGTCATCATTGGTGACAGAGTGGTTGACAGCCAGTAAAAACTAAAAAGCTAAAGTGGTCAGGACATGTGGAGTTTGCCTTCAAGAATATATATTTTTTTTTTACAATGCTTTATTTAACAAGATGTATGTACAAAAATGAAACATTTCCCCTTCGGGGATATCTATCAGAAACTACGAACAGCATCATTTTTCAGACATAAACAGAGAACAATATTCAAGTGAGGAAATAAAAATAAAAAGGATGAAGTCGGAAAAAGCAGAGAAAGAGGGGAAAGAGAATAGAAAGGGAGGGGGGGACCGATATCCCCAGCCGCAAGTACATGTGGGACAACACCCGAGGGTCCCCACTGAGCATCTCTGTGCATCCTATCCTGGCTCGTATTCCAGCCAGGGGGCCCAGACTCGGTCGAACAGGTGCATGGTGTCATGGACCATCGCCGTCAATCTATCCATCGTCATAGCTTCCCTTATATTAATTCGCACCCTCTCCAGGGAGGGGAGGGTAGGCGCCGTCCACTGCTGCGCCACCGCCCTCCGCGCAGTCAGCGCGATTCTATGGAGGAGTTTGTTTTCCGGTGGGGGCATGGCCTCTTGAGAGCGGTGGAGCAAAAAAGTCTAGGGATCCCTGTCAACCGGGTGACCCAATATCTCCGGTGTCATTTCGTGTATCTGGGACCAGAAGGGCTGTATAGACGGGCATGTCCACCACATGTGGTAGAAGGAGCCTTTCAGACCGCAATTTCTCCAGCAAAGATCCGTGAGACCCTGCCCCATATGTGACATCTGTGATGGAGAGATATACCAGCGAAACAACATTTTATAGGCTTGTTCTTGATGGGCCACGTTGAAGGAGCAGTGAGCCACATTGTCCCATATATCCTCCCAACCCCCCCCCCCGGGAGTTCCTCCCCCACGTCCCTCTCCCAATGGTTCATATATGCGAGCGGCCCCCATTCCGAGGAGCCCGAGAGGAGAGTAATATAGAGAGAAGAGATCAAGGAGCGTGGGTGGGTATACCTGGAACACATTCTCAAAAAATGTAAACGGGTTCGTGGCCGCTCTTCTCACCACTGGCGACCTGGCGAAGTCCGAGAGTTGCAGGTAGCGAAAGAAGTCCGAGGGCCGCACTCGGCCTCTGTTCTGTATGTCCTGAAAGGTGAGCGGCGAGCCCTGGTGGTATAGATGGTGGAGTCTCTGTAGGCCTAGCCCCTCTAATGTAGCAAAGGGTTTTTGGCATAAGCCCGCCTGAAAGCTTCGGTTTCTAAGTATAGGGGATAAGGCCGACTCATCCGAGGTAAGTGAGGGTTTGATTCGGAGTAAATCCCATATCCTCAGAGAGTTAATTGTAGCGAAACATGTGGAGCGAAAAATAGGTCTGTGCGCCTTGGGAAGCCAGAAATATAGGTTCGGAATGTCCGGAGCGGCCAAGTGGGACTCCAGGTCTGCCCAACAGTGGGTGCCTGGTGGGGCATGAAACATCACAAATTGCACTAATTGTGCAGCATAATAATAATACAATAAATTCGGTATGCCCATCCCCCCCCTATCCCGAGGCCTGTGTAGGACTCGGCGTGCGACTCTGACGCTTTTGCTGCCACACGAATTTGGCTATGTGCTGCTGGAGGTGTGCCAGGGAGGTTACATCTACACGGGTGGGCAGGGCCTGAAACAAATACAGCAAGCGAGGTAACATATTCATCTTAATGCAGGCCACTCTGCCCACCCACGAGATAGAGAAATCATTCCATCTATCCAGGTCCCTAAGCAGGCTAGCAAACATGGTATCATAGTTGGCCCCGTATAGTTTCCCGGGATCGTTCGTCAGAAAGACCCAAGTATTTTAAAGAGTCTTAGGCTGCGCAGCGCAGCCACATCCTCCCGAGGCAGTCCCAGCGGCATAGCTCTCGTCTTATCATAGTTCACCTTGTACCCTGAGATGTCCGAGAAAGAGTCAACAGCAGTCAGAAGGGATGGGACCGATTGCAGGGGATCCGCTATTGTCAGTAAGACATCATCCGCATAGGCGGAGACCAAAAACTCCTCCCCCCGACCCCCAGTCCTCTGATTGTAGGTGAAGCCCGGAGATTCGCCAGCAACGGTTCTAAAGGAAAGGGCAAAAAGGAGGGGGGACAATGGGCAACCCTGCCTGGTTCCATTTCCTATGGAAAAGGTCTCTGGGTTCGCCCCCGGGGTGAGGACCCTAGTGAGAGGGGCAACGTACAGGGCCCCCAGGGCCGCTCGGAACCGGGGCGGGAAACCCCACCGCGCCAGGAGTTCAAACATATAAGGCCACTCCACCCGGTCGAACGCCTTCTCCGCGTCCAAGGAAAGGAGCAGAGAAGGCGTCCGAGAGGCCAGCGCCCAGTCTATCAGGACCGCAGCGTATTCTCAAAAGCTTGTCTGGAGGGGACGAAGCCCACCTGGTCGGGCTCAACCAAGGAAGAGAGAAAGCCTCCCAACCCATCAGCTAATAGTTTTGTAAAAATTTTATAGTCCACATTCAAAAAGGAGATGGGCCGGTGACTTTGGGGCAACGCCAGGTCCTTCCCCTCCTTCGGAATTAAGACCACGTCAGAGCGCAAGAAATCTGGCGCCACTGGGGAGCCCCCCAGCAGTGAGTTATAAAGCCTAGTCAGATGGGGAAGCTCTTATAATAAGAGGCCGAGAACCCATCTGGGCCCGGCGATTTGTGTGGCTTCATACTAGGGCTGTGCAATTAATTGCAATCGCAATCGAATCGCGATTTCCGACCCTGCGATTTCTAAATCGCATAAGGCTGCGATTTTCGGCTGTTAACTTCCGGCGGCGGCATGGTGCTTTGAGCGCTCGCAGGGGGAACCACGTGACGAGCCGCGTTCTCACAACTCGTCACATGGTTCCCCAGGCGAGCGCCCAAGCTCCATGTGCCGCCGGAAGTTAACAGGGAGCCGAACACGCGGCGCAGCGCACAGAACACAGCGGCGCACAGAGGTGAACTGCGGCGCAGTATCCACGTGCTGGGGCAGTATATCCACGTGCTGGGGCAGTATATCCACGTGCTGGGGCAGTATCCATGTGCTGAATACATTTAGAATGTATGTAGCAGGTTTGAAAAAGCAAAAACAATTGGCTAAATCGCAAATAAAATCGCAAATCGCAATATTCATTCAAGAAATCGCAATATGATTATTTTGTCAATATTGCACAGCCCTACTTCATACCTCGGATTACCGAGAGTACTTCTATCTCTGTCACCTCCTCGTCCAGACAGTCCAGGCAAGCCTGCAAGAGGGCCGGCCCCTCCCAGTTGGACAGGTAGGCTTTCACCCTCTGCATATGATCTTGATTAGTGGGGATATGAGTCGGGGAGTGGTTATATAGTTGCTTAAAATAATCCGTGAATATTCTGTTCACCTCCCCAGGCACCGTGGTGTACGCGCCCGAAGGGGTGCGGGCAGAAGTCACCACGTGCGATCTATGTTGATTACGTAGCTTCCTAGCCAGGAAGGTGTGTGCCTTATTAGAGTATTCATAAAACGACCGTGTCGACCAAGCAAGGGACCGGGCCGCATCCGAAGTCAGCTCAGCCCTAAGATCCTGTTGTACCGACAAGAGGGCCTCGTAGTCCCCCGGAGAGCGGGAGACCTTATGAGCCGCCTCTCTATCTGCCAACAGGGCATGCAGGTCTGAGATCCTCTGAAGCCTCTCCCGCTTGAGCCTGCTCCCGATTTGAATAAGGAGGCCCCTGATGACCGGCTTGTGGGCTAGCCACAAGATGTCCAGGCGTATGCCATCCGTCGCATTGTCTACAAAGTATCTATCTAGCGCGGCCGACAATTCCGCTTTAACCTCCGGTTTCTGCAGCAGGGAGAAGTTTAACCGCCACGACCAGGGTGCCCTCACCCCGGGCAGCGAGAGCCACAGAGAGATCAGAGCATGGTCAGACCAACTAATATTACCGATATCCGAGCGGGTTACCCATTGCAATGATGTAGGAGGGAGAAGGAAAAGATCTATTCGAGTGGGAGGAGTGAGGGTGGGAGAAAAAGGTGAAGTCATGATCCCCCGGGGTGCTGCAGTCGCCATACGTCCAATAGGTGCGAGTCCGTCAGAAAGCGGGCCAGTTGTTTATCCTGAGGAGTCCCTGTTTGCGTCGCCCTAGATGTCGGGCCCCTCCTGTCAACAGCTGGAACCGGGGTAGCATTTAGGTCGCCCCCCACCACCACCAGGGAGTCAGAGGTACCTTTCACCAAACTCCCCAGATGCTCCCAAAAGGGAGCATCCGGCGTGTTCGGCGCGTACACATTAAGGAAAGTCACAGAATGCCCCGCCAACGTCCCCCTCAGCAGCACATATTGGCCCTCTGGATCACATTCAGAGTGAAGCACATTAAAATCACATTTTTTATGTAGCAATATCGCAACTCCTCCACGTTTGTTATTGGCAGAGGCCAGGAAAGAGCGGTTGAACGAGCGGTCTGTGAGACTGAATTGGCGTATTCTGGTAAAGTGTGTCTCCTGCAGAAAAGCTACTTGACAGCAGGTTCGCCGCAGGTCTCTTAAGACCGGCCGGTGTTTCGTCGGGGAGTTCAGTCCCTTGACATTTTGGGAGATTATTTTAAATTCTGCCATCATGGCAGACGAAGAAATGGCCAGATCTCAAAACACACGCCACGTCAGTGTCACCAGGAACGCCCATTCCCCCCGGGTAAGAAAGGGATTAAGAAGAGACAGATAAACAGACTGAGAAGAGCAGAAAAGAAAGAGAAAGAATAATGAAAATACAAAAAAACATATCAAAACAGACCGGTCTTATTAATCGCCGGACCAACCAAGGGAGTGTTCCAGAGTCGTTGTCCATCCTAGCCAGGGTGTACGGACCAAAAAAAGCGACGTCCGAAACCTCCCCGCAACACTCAAAAAGTGGGCACTTCCACCCCACCTCCCCCCAAACCACTGGCCGTCTGGTGACCAGGCCTCAAGCAGTCAAGTGCAAACTGCCGCCTCCCCAGATCTGCCATGATCAGGTGCACCAGCTAGAGGCGAAACGGAGGAAGGGCCCCCCAGGGAAGTGGAAGGAGAAAAATATGAACAGGTGGACAGCCATCGCCTCAGCAGAGAGGGTAATACCGCCTCCATTCAATCAGGGCCTCGGCTCTCTTCTTCCCGGCTGTGGTCAGGAACTTTCTCCCATCTAGAGGCCACGCAGTGAGCCTGGGACGGGGGTTCAAAGAGGCGCCTGGCTCCCTCCAGCGGCGGACAAGCAAGGCGAGAGAAAAATTTCTTCGGATCTGAGTGGGGAAGCAGGACCGCTGTCTTGCCACCTGCGAATGCCAACAATTTAAAAGGGAAGCCCCAGGCATATTTGATGTTAAGGCTCGCCAGATGAGAAGTGATGGGGCGCCAGTGTCGTCTTCGGTGTAAGGTTTCCGGAGCCAGGTCCTGGTAGAGGGCTAGGGATGAGTTCTCATATGTCACGTTCACCTCCCTGCTTTTCCGCATAAGGATCTCCTTCGTAGCGTAATAATGAAGTCTCATAATGATATCTCGTGGCTGAGACTCAGCTCCTCTCGGGGCACGCAGCGCCCTATGTACTCGGTCAATCAGGAGTCGCGGCGGGGGCACCTCCGGTGCCAGGCGTCCGAGGATGCCCAGCACTGTATCCTCCAGCTCCGGCGCTAACACTGTCTCAGGGAGCCCCCTCAGCCTAATATTGTTCCTCCGGGATCTGTTCGAAAGATCCTCCAGCGCCAGTTCTAGCCGTTCTACCTTGTCCTGCAGGCGAGCTGTGTCTCGTGCCACCTCGTTATGGGTCGCCACCATTTCCTCTGCTGCCCCCTCGAGGGCTGTAGTGCGTGATCCCAGGTCCCTTATCTCTGACCGTACTTCGGACGCCATTTTAGACATCTCCTCGGCGAGATAACGCTGCATGTCTCCCATACGTTCCAGGAGGTGGGAGATGTCTGCTTTAGACGCCGGCTGTGTGTCCCGTTTGGCAGCCGTCGCCTCCGAGTCCAGGCCCGACTGCCTCGTGGGGCCGCCATCTTGGGCCTCCGCTCCATCGCGGCGCAGGAAGATCGGAGCCACCTCCATCTCCTGCGGCCTGGGTTTTTTTCCGCTCCTCATGCTGCCCGGCATGTTCGCGGTTCCGGCTGGGGATAGTAGGGTGTGCTGAAGAAGCGTTGTGCTATTAGGGGTCACGGGGGAACTCCGGAATCATGGGAGCCCCTGTTACATGCGACTGCTCCGGTGGACGTCCAGACTCCGCCCCCTTTAAGAATATTTTAAGGAACGGTATGGAAGTAATCTATATCTAATTGGTCTTATTTTCAATATATAAAATTCAACAGGAACTAAATGGAGGAGATAAACATCAACCCCTTCTGGATTGTCTCCAATTTCAAATCTACTGACAATAATCTTGATTTCTGGGCAGAAAACTTCAGCGTTGATTTGGAGGTGATCAACTTCAGCTTCCACTGACATTGCAGTGGTCATGTGACTGGCAGCAGTCTTAAGCAAGTGCTCAGCCAATCCCATGGCTCCAAATGCTCCCCCCCCCCCCCGAAACAAATTGATTAGTGAGAGTTGAAGGAGTGTTCCTTTAATGTTGAAATCTGCCTTTCATAGATCACAATATTTTCAACCATAACATATACATATTTTAATGGAAAGGATATCCATGCTAGATTAGATGGACCGGAGCAGAAATTATGGTTGTAAGTAGACAAACCCTTGTAAGGGGTTTTTTTTAAAAAAAAAAAAAAAAAATTAAAAAAAAAAACGGAATTACCAACCAATGTAAAAAAAATAAATAAAGAATTATCACCAAGTAGGGCGCATCCTTAGTTTCTGTACTATAGGAAATCCAAAATAGCTACAAGCAAACTGCTAACTTATGCAGAAGAGTTAAAAGAAATCGCAATAGTAAGCGGCCAGTAGTAAGATTTTCAAAAGGAGGGTGAAGTATAGAGGATCATGTCCAAAAAAGAACTGCAGAAGACAAAACTGCCCTGCTGTGGTTCAATAAAATGGAGATATTCTAATTTATTGAGATGAGATGGTCATGGGAAAGTTCATTTATTTCAACTTAAAAATGGTGGAACACGTGTATTAAATAAACTAATTCAGTCTGTGTGTATTGAATTTAAGTCTTTGGTTCTTTTAATTGTGATTATTTGACTCACATTTAACAAAAACCCACCAATTCACTATCTAACAAATTCGAATACTTCACAAGACCAATAAAAACATTTAGTGAATTGTTGGCCTTCTGGAAAGTTTGTTCCTTTACAGTAAATGTACTCAATACTTAGTAGGGGCTCCTTTTGCTTTAATTACTGCCTCAATTCGGCATGGCATGGAGCTGATGAGTCTGTGGCACTGCTGAGGTGCTATGGAAGCCCGGGTTTCTTTGACAGTGGCCTTCAGCTGATCTGCATTTTCTGGTCTCTTGTTTCTCATTTTCCGCTTGACAATACCCATAGATTCTATATGGGGTTCAGGTCTGGTGAGTTTGCTGGCCAGTCAAGCACACCAACACCATGGTCATTTAACCAACTTTTGGTGCTTTTGTCAGTGTAGGCAGGTGCCAAATCCTGCTGGAAAATGAAATCAGCATCCTTAAAAAGCTGGTCAGCAGGAGGAAGCATGAAGTGATCTAAAATTTATTGGTAAACGAGTGAAGTGATTTTGGTCCACTGTATTTTTTGAAAACCAACACCAGCAGATGACATTGCACCCCAAATCATCACAGACTGGAAACTTAATACTGGACTTCAAGCAACTTGACCTATGACCTTTTCCACCCTTCCTCCATACAGTCCAGTTCTTCTCCTTAGCCCAGGTAAAACGCCCGTTATCTGTGGTTCAGGAGTGGCTTAACAAGAGGAATACGACAACTATAGCCAAATTCTTTGACACATCTGTGTGTGGTGGCTCTTGATGCCTTGAGCCCAGTCCATTCCTTGTGAGGTTCACCCAAATTCTTCAATCGATTTTGCTTGACAAGCCTCTCAAGGCTGCGGTTCTCTTGGTTGGTTGTGCATCTTTCTGTTAACATGCTTGGATACAGCATTCTGAACAGCCAGCTTCTTCGGCAATGAAGGTTTGTGGCTTACCCTCCCTGTGAAGGGTGTCAATGATTGTCTTCTGGACAACTGTCAGATCAGTCGTCTTACCCCATGATTGTGTAGCCTAGTGAACCACACAGAGACCATTTTGAAGGCTCAGGAAACCTTTGTAGGTGGTTTGAGTTGATTAGAATATGTTGACATGCCAATTTGTTGATAGTGAATTGGTGGGTTTTTTGTGAGCCAAATCCTCACAAATAAAAAGAGCCAAAGACTTAAACTACTTCAGTCTGTGTGCCTTGAATTTATTTAACCCCTTAACGTCTGTGTGCTGAGCTCATTTTTACTGCTTTTGCTCATCGTGTGTAAACGAGATTTGAAGCCACGTTTTAGTATATGACCCAGACATATTATATATATCATTCTTTCCGGCAGACTCGGCAGATTCATAATATATCATTATTATATGTATAAGTCATGTCCTGTCTGTATATTATAACCAAAAATGCAATAAAATTTTGTTATTAACAGCATGTAAAGTGTTGTTTTTTTTCCACATTTTTAAAAATCAACCAAGCCTTTGTGTTTAAAAAAAAAATTAGAAATTGGGACTCGTTACATTTTTTTGGGGGGGAATTACGTGATGTTTAGGAAACGTACCCCATAGAAAAAAAATCATTAGTGCAGCATCATTGTTCACATCATAATTGAAATGGGAACAATATTGCTGCATTAATAAAAACACGATTTTTATAAATTTTTACTTACCATTAACATGGTCATGTTTGGTATCATTTGAAAGGCCATGCTCTGGCCGTTTAAATGACGCCATCCATAACCTTCTAGCTGCCACCGCTCGAGATGGGGGTTCAAAGGAACCCCCATCTCCACCAGGGGTTTTCCTTGGGAGATCCCCGGGCTGCTAGGGGTTCCCCGGCTAACTGACGTCATCACGCCATGGACGATGATGTCAGGTGCTGAGGGGGGACCCGGAGGTGGAGCCTCCATCCAAGATGGCAGCCCCCACCGGAGCTAGGCCACGATCGGGCACGTAAGGGGTTAAAGACTGGCATTGCTTGAAAGGGCAGACACTGCCCTTCCAAGCGATGCCTGTCTTCATCTTGGAGACCCTCCCGATCGGGAGAGGGATCCGAAAGGATCCCCCCCCTTCCTTCAGGCAATCTCCCGAAGGTGGAGGCAATCTCTCGACAGTGGAAGCGTCTATAAAAGTGGCGTCTGACTTCTAGGAAGTCAGAACGCCGCGGAAGCCCGGACCAGAGAGGAGAGTATCCAGTGGCGTCACTAGGGTTGGTGTCAACCGGTGCGGTACCTCATGGTGTCACCCCCCCCCCGAGTTTTACGATTTTTTTAACTACTCTTACTCATAACTCAGTACTCCCATATAACACTGAATGCTCATACACGGCGCACATTACTGTGAGGCTCTGTGATATGCTCACACACAAATTTTGGCAAACTGCCAGCAAGTACGGTGCCTGTTTGAAGGCAGTGAAAGTCCCCATAGAGAAGTAATGGTTAATCTGTTCAGAGATACCGAACAGCAGAGAAATGTCCTGATGTCTGGTGGTTTCATTCGGCAGGTTTATTCGGGCGAACACCATAGGTTGCAATGTTAAAAATATTCCGGAGGGCGGAGCTAGCCGAGGAAGCGAGCGGCTGCATGTTGAAGGAGCTCAGTGATAAACACGGTTTTTAAAGTTATTTCCGCCACTTGCTCGCACTTGAGAAACGCTCTACGGTCTCTGGGGGCACTGGGGGACTCGGTGAGTTTGCCTTACCCCCGAAATTGACGCTCCGGAGCGGATTAACCCCCGCGGCACAATCGGGGCCTAGTACTAGCGGCCATTTTAGAAGCCTGGAAGGAGATTTCTGAGAACTTTTACTGCCCTTCTTCTTTGTGCCTGCGCTTTTGGTGACATGCCCACCGGTCGCTCACAGAAGCTGCGGTCCAGACAGAGGGACATTCGGGACTCCATGAGAGGTGGGTCCACTTCGAAGGGAGATGCGATCTCCTCCTCCCTCCCCCCGGGCTATGACTTTTCGGAAGATGAAGAGGACCCCTGGCACTCGGGTGGTAGCTCTGCGATGACCTGGATCTCCCCACAATCTCGTACACCAGACTCCCAACCACTATCTGCAGCAGCAAAAAAAAGGTGCAAAAGAAACGAAAAGCAGCGCTGACGGCATCTTTGAGTGCCTCACTTACTGCTGGTGGCCTCTCTGACGGGGATTCGGCCGAGGAACACAAGCTTTCAGCCAGCAGTAGTGTGGCTTCATTACGACAGGACGTTTTGAGACCGGGTGCCCAACCGCAACAAACGAGAGCGACCTCATTCGAAACCCGTATGACACAGCCTGAGGAACGTCGGCAGGAGGAGGATGATGATCTTCCTCTTACGAAAAGAGACCTTCGGAGGATCCTGGACGAACTCCGGGAGATCCGGGGGGTGTGGAAACCTGAAGTGGCGGCGGTTCGGGAGGAGGTTGCAACAATCCGTGCGCAGGTGACAGCAGTGCAGGCGACGACCTCTACAGTGCTATCGGAACATACTCACCTGTTGGGACAGGTCACTGGTCTAAGATCCCAGGTCGAGCTTTTGTCCCGCTCTGTGGAGATGCTGGAAACAAGACACCGCCGTCGTAACGTCAGGGTCAGAGGCATCCCGGACTCTGTGTCGTCGGATGAACTCCCAGCTTATGTGTCTCGTTTGGCCCTTCGGATGGCGGGACTCCCTCCTGACAAGCCAGATGTGATCGGATCGGTATTCAGGGTTCGGAAACCTGCGGCGCTTTCGAAGGGGACACCCCGTGATGTCGTGGTGGCCTTTCGTGACGTAGCATTTAAGGTCAAGCTTATGTCTGCTCCTGGCGCAAGAGATCCAGTGAAATTTGAGGGCTCCACGTTGGCTTTGTATCACGATCTTCCATTCCAGACTCTGCTTGCTCGCAGGCGGTTCCGTCCTGTTACTGCGGTTCTTCGTCGGAGGGGGATCCGTTATCGGTGGGGCTTGGCGGGAGCATTGGTGGTGACACATAATAATGTCCCCTACACCATCACTGATCCTGAAACCGCCTGGTCCGACCTTGAAGCGGCGGGCATCTCGCCGGACCCTCCGGAACTTCAGCCAGACTGAGACCTGAGCGATATTGTTTACCCCCCCCCCAGCTTTTTTCTTCTATGTTTACGTGTCACTGGTCTATAGATAAGCTGAGTATAATCTATCAGGACAATTTATGGCATTTACGTTGATAGTCCTACGTGCTTATGTGTTTCTTTTGTGTTTTCTTCCTTCACTGAGGTTGGGACTTATTGCTTTTTGTTTTTATTATTCCCTTATTGACCTGTTACTACTTGCATCTTACATTATCTGACTGGCTGACTGTAGTTAGTTTGGCCAGCCCTAGACGGCTGTCTTTTTCTACGTTTGATTTCGTGAATTTCTTGTTATGTATAATTCTCTAAATAAAGAATTTAAAAAAAAAAAAATATTCACGTTTTTATCTAATATACCGTTTCTTTATTTGATTTCTCTTTTTTTGTATCTTTTAGGCATTTTTTAAAAATAATCCATTTTTTTCCCAATAGCGGTTTCTTTTCTCTCTAACAGACCTTTTTATTATTATTCATAGGGTCTTGTATGTAAATTCCAGACATTTTTCGTTCAGTAGGGTTTTCTTTTTTAAAAAAAAAAAAAAAAACAGCGGGCGACGGGTTTGCGCCAGCATTCGGTGGCTGATACCCTGCGGTGAATTCACCGGGGAAATTTGATTCCTCAAAACGCGTGGAACAACAGAACACTGAAATGTCTGCGTCAATTCGTTGCTCTGTGAATATCCCCGTGTCAGACGAACGCAGTATTCACGTCCGTGTTGCCGCACATTTTAACGTCGTCGTAGCATAAAATTATGATCAAGACCCACACACGAAGTGCGTCCGTACAACGCACGTGGCACTGAACGCAATTCAGGCAAGAATGTCAAACTGCTCGGACGGACGCACAGAGCGCGCCACGTCCGCATAGCTTTGTTTGAGTGATGGAATGTAGTCAGTCGGACTGCATTTTTGACGGACAAAATGGTTTTTCATATGATGTATCAATTTTTCATTTTACATATTAATTTTGTTTCCATTTTCTACATCAGTCAAAAAAAGTCAGTCAAAAAAAAGTCAGTCAAAAAAAAAAAAAGTCAGTCAAGGGGCGGAGCCGAGCCAGCGATGTGAGAGGACGTGTGCTGCTGGAGCTCCTGAGTAGCCGCTGATTGATCTGAGACAACCACCTCTTTCACTCTTTATATTTCGCTCTGGAGGTACAGGGAACGGTAGCAGGAGCCATGAAGTCCTCCAAAAAAACAAAAAAGACTGATAGCGCGCTTGTAGCGCCGATATTTACACCTCGGACCCGCACAGTGACTAGGCCCCAAGATGGCGGCGCTTCCTCCAGAGATGGAGGGAGAAGCCCATCCCCAGGCTCAGACACCTCTGAGTTGGAGCAGGACTTGGGCCCGGCGACTCGCCAGGATATCCGTCGCCTACAGGATTTCATAGCGGAGGAGCTAGCACGCAACACGAGGGCGCTAACGGCGGAGGTCCAGGTAATTGGGACACGCACAGCGCGTCTCGAGGAACGGGCAGAGGCATTCGCAGACACGTGCAATACACTTGCTCACCATGCTGAGACACTGGCAACACGGGTGGAGACACTAGAAGAGGCTTTGGAAGATTTATCAAACAGGTCCAGACGCAATAACGTCAGACTCCGAGGGCTGCCTGAATCGGTGACACCGGATGCACTGGACGCTACACTTACGGGCATTATGAAAAAGTTGTTACCCGCGCTGCCACCGGCTAGATATCTGATCGACCGGATACACCGTACCTTGGGAGCGCGGAAAGGCCAGAATGCACCACCGCGCGACGTAGTCGCCAGATTACATTATTACTCGACAAGGGAAGCTTTATTACGCACAGCTCGTGACCAACAGGTGGAGTACGAGGATGGCCAGCTGCTTTTTTATCAGGACCTTGCTCCGTCGACGCTGGCTAAACGCAGGGAATGGCGGGTAGTCACGGAATTGCTGCGCTCTCACGATGTGCGCTACTCATGGGGGTTCCCATTTCGTATTTTGGTCCACAAAGATGGTCGCACGTATTCATGCACACACCTGTATAGGGCTCAGGACTTCCTACACCAGTTGGGGTTGGAGGTCCCAGACGCAATTGCTCAGCTCACCCCTCCGAGTTCCCTGCCGCGACTCTCCAGAGACTGGTCTCCGGCTGGAGACTGAATATGGACAGCCGTGGGTGCCCTAAGTGAGGGCATGTATATCCTTCAGTCCAGGTTTTGAGGGGCTTAGGCCCTTAGATGGTTCTCTGATATTTGCTTAAGATTATTTTCTGTTTTTTCTCTGTACCTCCGATTTATCTGTTTAGGTGGTTGTAGTTTTAGCATGACGGTTAATGTGGCGGTTGCTCGGGGGGACAGTGGCCGAGGGTTTTTTCCCCATGGCTTGCTGGTTTCCCCGAGACTACCTCCTCCTCCGAGGTTCCGTTCCTTTGGTTTACCCATCCGTTCGGGACGTTTTTTTTGTTTCTTTTTCTCTCCTCTTTCTCCTTGTTCCCCCTTCCCACCCTGTTTCCCCGGCCCGGCCCGGCCCTACTTTCTCGCTTCTGACCTTTCGGCTATATGATTATGAAGATGTATATTGTGCTTTTGATCCCTCTGTGGATGGCTCCCGACCCGTCGCCTCCCCCCTCGGTAGGAGGCTGGGGGCTGGCGGAGCGGGACGGGGGTGGAGACGTGGGGAGGATGATGACCATGCGTTCCCCTTCCTAGTCCCATAATGATTTCGGATCTTAAATTCCTCTCCTTGAATGTCAAGGGCTTAAATTCCCCGCGCAAGCGTCGTCTCCTTTTCCGGGACCTTAAGCGGAAATCTGCGAACATCGCATTTCTCCAAGAGACTAGGATCTCTACCACTGCGGCCTTTCGCCTAGCGGACCCATCCTACTCCCGTGTCTTCACCTCATGTGCCATCCCTAAACGGAATGGAGCCGCTATTTTGTTACATAATTCCTGCCCGCTGCAGATTGTAGATGTATATTCTGACTCCGCTGGGAGGTATGTCTTGGCGAGGGGTACTTGTTCGTCTAAATGGTATACCCTGATGTCGGTATATGCACCAAATGGGCCTGACGCGGGATTTTGGGCGGACCTCTCCTCCTTTCTCAGGTTACATGCTAAGGGTAAAATTATATTGGGAGGGGACTTTAACGCCACTCTCTGCTCTCCATTGGACCGATCCGGCCATCCCCCTCACGCCGGCCTGACTCCATCCTCATCCCAAGATAGGCAGTTTCATGCGTTTGTGCGTAACCATGATTTGGTTGATATTTGGAGGGTACAGCATCCCACAACTAAAGATTTTACTTTTTACTCCCCGGTCCATTCCTCATACTCCAGGTTAGATTATTTCCTGATCTCCTCGGACAGTATTCCCTTGATTGCGACATCAGGCATTGGCTCCATAACTTGGTCCGATCATGCGGATGTGTTTCTGCATGTCCGCCCATTGGCGTCTGGCAGCAGTGGCCAATGGAGGCTTGACCCCTTGCTTCTTTTGAAAAAGGGGGTTAGGAAAGCGGTTGGCTCCGCGTTGGACTCATACCTTCTGTTTAACGACACCCCTGACGTGTCCATACATACTTTATGCTCATAAAGCAGTGATTAGGGGGGTGCTAATTAGTCAGGCTGCCTACCACAATCGCATGAAACTGCAGGCCATAATCACGTTACAGACTGACCTGCGGAGACTGGAACTCCGGCATAAACGTGTCCCGACTGACGACACCCTTGCACAGCTTAACAGAGTTCGAGCAGACCTTAACGGTTTATTTTTAGATGATGTGGGGAGATCGTTGCTATGGTCCAAAAGGCGCTATTATGAACGAGCGAATAAAGCAGATACACCCCTGGCCAGGATGCTGCGTCCTAGACATCGCACTGTCCTGTTCCCGTTGATCCGAGATAAAAAAGGGCAGGTTCATAAGTCTCCTGAGGCTATCCGGGATGCCTTCACAGAGTATTTTACGAATATATACAATCATTCCCCCACCCACGAAATAGGAAACAGAGACCTGATTGATAGTATTGAAATGTACTTGAAGCATCAGAACCTCCCTACTCTTGATAAAGTTCAGTCCATATTGGTGGGCTCCCCTATAACGGAAGAGGAGATAGGGAGGGCACTGGGCTTGATGAAGCCATTAAAGGCTCCTGGGCCGGACGGCTTCACATACCGGTATTATAAAGCGTTCTATCCTAAATTGAAGCCCATTCTTTGCCGACTATTTAATGCCGCACGGGAGGGGGCCCCATTTCCTGCGGAGTCATTGTTAGCGGCCATAGTTCTCCTCCCCAAACCTGGGAAAGACCCTGAGAATATTGATAGCTATAGGCCCATATCCCTTTTAAATACGGACATTAAACTACTAGCAAAAATTTTGGCACTGCGCCTAGACCCTCTCCTCCCTGTTTTGGTATCCCCGGACCAGGTGGGGTTCATCCCAGGCCGGCAAGCGTATGATAATACGAGACGCGCGGCGGACCTTGTTTGGTTCGCAGAGACCTATCAGAGGCCTTCTTTATTTTTGTCTTTAGACGCTGAGAAGGCCTTTGATAGGGCGGAGTGGCCGTTTTTATTTACGTTACTTAAACATCTTGGGTTCCCCCCCACTTTTCTCCGCATGCTCTCAGCTTTGTATGCTTCTCCGGGAGCGCAGATTTTGATACCGGGCGCCGATAGAATCCCCTTTGTAATTCGGAACGGTACCAGGCAGGGCTGCCCACTGTCTCCGGCTTTGTTTGCCCTTTTTTTGGAACCTTTATTGCTTGCTATTAAATCAGACGCGGGTATCTCGGGTCTTACGGTGGGTGACTTAGAATTTAAATTATCGGCTTATGCCGATGATGTCCTTCTCTCCCTGACAGACCCCCCACCTCCTTACCCCGGGTTATGGACCTGCTCAGTACCTTTTCTGCTCTTTCAGGATACAAAATTAATATTACTAAATCAGAGGCTCTCCCGGTGGCGCTGACGGCGGAGGCGATTGCAAATCTCTCCTCTTCCTGCCCTATAAGGTTCACCCAATCTGAGCTGGTCTACCTGGGGGTCCGCTTAACATCATGCTCGGCGGATCTTTATTCGGCTAATTACCCCCGCCTTTTTGCGACCCTCAAAGCGGAGTTAGAATGTTGGAACAAATATGCAATATCATGGCTCGGTAGGCTTAATTGCATTAAAATGAATGTATTACCCAGACTGTTGTATATGTTTCAGGCATTACCGGTTCCCCTCGTTGCTTCAGAGGTTATCGCTTTGCAGCGCTCCATTGATCATTTTATATGGGCAGGGAAACGGTGCCGCGTAGCTAGACACACTCTCTATCGCCCACGGTCCCTGGGCGGCCTGGGCCTTCCATCTCTCTTCACCTATTATTATGCAACTCAATTGGCACAGGTGGTAGCCTGGCATGCTCCAGCGGGGTCTCGCAGGTGGGTCGATCTGGAAGCGTCCCTTATGCGGCCGAATAAGATACACCACTGGATATGGCTGGCTCGGGAACATCGTCCTTTAATTACCACCACATGCCCTGCCATATTAAACTCTCTACGCCTTTGGCATAGATTAGCAGTGAAGTGCGAGTTGACGTCTACACCATCGCCTATGACCCCGATTTTTGGAACAGAGACTTCCGCCCCGGTCTACACGTGAGACCTTGGCGTGACCTATTGGACTCAGGTGTGTGCAGAATACATAATCTATACCACAACGGAACTTTGATTCCTCTTCAAGATATTTCGGGACTGTCTTTTCTTCACATTTTTCAATTGACATCGTACGCCACACAGGCTCACATCAAGCAAGCTGCACTGGCGCCGCCGACTCGCTTCGAGCGTTTATGCCTAGCTGGCACATACCCGAGAGGCCTAATATCTTCGTTATACCGGGACCTTACATCACTGTTGGACTGGAAAGAACTGTCCTATATCCATGCTTGGGAAAGAGATATTGGGGAAACCCTGGACTCAGAGGACTGGCTGGACATATGGGAGATGTCTCGCTCCGTGTCGGTGTGCGCCTCATTGCAGGAACAGTCCATTAAAATGATTATGCGGTGGTATGTTACACCATCTCAACTGGCGCACATGAATGGGAATCTACCGGATGTTTGCTGGAGATCATGCACCTTCAAGGGCTCCTTTTTCCACATGTGGTGGACATGTCCACGAATTGTACCCTTATGGAAGGAAGTCCAAGACCTACTGATTTTAGTCCTATCTAAACCTATCTCGTTGGATCCTTGGGCGTTTTTACTCTCCAGACCGCTCCCTGAACTAACTTTCCATGAAAATAAATTATTAGCCAAGATTACATTGGCTACAAGACGGGCCATAGCGGAAGTCTGGAGACAACCCCTCCCGCCCTGTATGGCTAAAGTATATGGCAAGATCAGGGACACCCAGGTTATGGACGAACTGACTGCTATAGTACGTTTTACGATGCCATCATATAATAAAACTTGGGGGCCCTGGCTGGATGCGGGGTTATGATCTGTGACGGAAGTGTGGGCTATTGTTGCATATATAGGGCTGCATGACCCCTTTTGCCTGCTTTTTTTCCCCCTTCCCTGGCACTCTCTCCCCCACCCCCCCCCCCTCCACCCTTCTACATATACCTCTATAGCACTCGTCAGGTTGGACGGGTATTTGTGTCTTAGGATTCTGGCCTGGGCCGGGCCACTCCTTCCCCTCATTCCCCCCCCCTTTTTCTTTCTTCCTCACCCCACCCTACCTTTATCTTATAATGTGGACGGGACTATGGTTTACTTTGAGGCATAAGTTTGTTGATATCATCTTTTTGGCGCTGCGACGCCACGTATGCATTCATGTTACTCTTCTTGTCCTCTCGTTCAATAAAATTATGTTTACAAAAAAAAAAAAAGTCAGTCAAAAAAAAGTCAGTCAAAAAAAACTGACCGTGTGGTGTCTACAGTATCATCAGTTGTGCACGGACGCACAGTGTGCTTAGAATGCGTTCGTCTGACATAAGCCTTAGTGATGTGTTTTTTTTGCCACCCCCTGGAAAGTGCCAGCCTAGGCCTTGCCTACCCAGGACATACTTGAAAATGAAAGTAATCTTAATGTATCCTTCCTGGCAAAATATTTTTGCGTAAATATATATATTATATTATATATATTTTTTTTAGGGTGTCACCCTAGGGCAGGGGTGGGGAACGTCAACTGGTCCGGCCCTCAGAGCGCCACAGCAAGGGGGGTGCAAATTCCCTCTCCCGCGGCCCTTTAACCAGACCGCGGAGAGTAGCAGAATGAGGGGGCAGGGATTATCCCTGCTTCCCTCACTAGCTGCTGCGTGCCGGATCTTCCAACACGCTGCGCCCCTCATCTTCCGGGTGCAGCGTGAAGGAGGATCTGGCGCGCTTCAGCGAGTGAAGGGAGCGGGGATAATCCCCACCCCCTCATTCTGCTACTCGCCGCAGTGAGGTAAAAGGGCCGCGGGGTGGAATTTTATAGGGGGAGATTGACATTAATTAAATGGGGAGGGGGTGAGATTGGAAGAGGAGGAATTGAATGGCGAGAGGGGTGGAAATGAATTGAATGGCGAGAGGGGTGGAAATGAATTGAATGGCGAGAGGGGTGGAAATGAATTGAATGGCGAGAGGGGTGGAAATGAATTGAATGGCGAGAGGGGTGGAAATGAATTGAATGGCGAGAGGGGTGGAAATGAATTGAATGGCGAGAGGGGTGGAAATGAATTGAATGGCGAGAGGGGTGGAAATGAATTGAATGGCGAGAGGGGTGGAAATGAATTGAATGGCGAGAGGGGTGGAAATGAATTGAATGGCGAGAGGGGTGGAAATGAATTGAATGGCGAGAGGGGTGGAAATGAATTGAATGGCGAGAGGGGTGGAAATGAATTGAATGGCGAGAGGGGTGGAAATGAATTACATGGCGAGAGGGGTGGAAATGAATTACATGGCGAGAGGGGTGGAAATGAATTACATGGCGAGAGGGGTGGAAATGAATTACATGGCGAGAGGGGTGGAAATGAATTACATGGCGAGAGGGGTGGAAATGAATTACATGGCGAGAGGGGTGGAAATGAATTACATGGCGAGAGGGGTGGAAATGAATTACATGGCGAGAGGGGTGGAAATGAATTACATGGCGAGAGGGGTGGAAATGAATTACATGGCGAGAGGGGTGGAAATGAATTACATGGCGAGAGGGGTGGAAATGAATTACATGGCGAGAGGGGTGGAAATGAATTACATGGCGAGAGGGGTGGAAATGAATTACATGGCGAGAGGGGTGGAAATGAATTACATGGCGAGAGGGGTGGAAATGAATTACATGGCGAGAGGGGTGGAAATGAATTAAATGGGGAGGGGGTGAAATTAATTAAATGGGGATGGGGCACAAACCTGGAAAATTGCAAGTAACAACATCTGTACCAGTTAACATTGCGTGCCTCAAAGAGAAGCAGTTCCAGCCACCGCATTAGGGGTGAGTGAATTTCTTTTTTTTTTTTTTATTGTAATAAGGTTTATTAAGATTTTCAGCATATATGACAAAAAGGTAAACATGTGACTATCAGGTCAGATAGCAAGTATCTTGTTAGGTATACATTACTGAGAAACAGTCAAAAACAAGCGAAAATAGTAACGTCAATATTGTTTTGTTAACGGGAGTATAAGGGAGGGGGACACAGAATGGGAAAAGGAGAGGTAATAAAGGGGGAGAGCAACCAGTTATTTATGTGACAGCAGCAATCCGGTACATTCACTGTGGTATTGTCCGGTATTCACAGGAGGGGGGGGGGGGTGGTCGGTCGGAGGGGGCCAGTAGAACCAGCGTTTGGCTGTAGTACCAGAGGATTGGTGCATCAAGTCTTCTATATCTCTGAGACGTTGGACTTCGTCCAACCATTCGCGAAAAGTGGGGGCTAGTGGGGATTTCCAGGGTCTAGGTATCACCGCCTTTGCGGCATTCAGGAGGCGAATATCAAGGGAGTTTCTATATGTGTCGACTGGTAGGGGTGTGTGGTGGAGCAGCATGGCTGCCGGGGAAAAGGCAGGTGGGGAGCCTGAAATTTTGCTAATGGCAGCATGTACCTGGGTCCAGAAAGGTTGTAGTACCGAGCAGGACCACTACGTGTATCAAATCGGCACGTTGGGTTCCACATCTCCAGCAGGAAGCATCGGCCGCAGCCGAGTAGGTGGCAATAGTGGAAGGCACCCTATACCATTGCGACAGCAACTTATAAGCGGTTTCTTGCGCACGAGTTGCTGTAGAACACCTGGTGGCAAGCGTGAACATTGGAGACCATTCATCCTCTGTGAAAGTTTAGTGGAGGTCCGCTTCCCATTTTACGACATAGGAAGGGGAGGGTGATGAAAGGTTTTGTAGGATACCATACAGAGTCGATATACCATGCTGAGGTGGGGTCTTACGGGAAATTACTTGTTCAAATGTGGTCCGTGGGCGGGTATATTTGTCCAACGGGGCTAGGAATCGGAGATAGGTTGTAAGGAAGGAGTCAGGGTGTGCCAACAGAATGTCCTGTGGATTTTTAGGTCGGTCGCCAGCAATATACAGTCCAGGGGTGGTGTTTTGTGCTGTAGCCACTTCAGTAAGGGGCAGTAGTCGCGGTGAGAAGGCCGGCAGATGTTTAAGAGGCAGGAGTGGAGATGGCCGGGGTGCCAATTGCGTGGACCGCTGCAACTGTCACCATATGCGCAGCGTGACGGAGATCATCGGATGCGGGGGGAGATGTCAGTAGGCGCAGCGGTGCCTAAAAGCCAGGAGAGAGAGGTAAGCGAACAACCTACCAATTCATGTTCTAAGGCGACCCATTGTTTACCGGCGAGACCCAGTCTCCACTCCACCACACGCAAGAGATGGACAGCGTGATAATAACATTGTAGATGCGGCAAGGCCAAGCCGCCACGTGAGCGAAGGTGCCGTCAATAAAGTCAGGCGAAGTCTCGGTCGACCTCCAGCCCAGACATATCGTATAAATAGGGACTGCAAGGAGCGAAAGAAGGCAGTAGGGACATGGATCGGCAGGGTTTGCATCAAATAAAGTACCCTGGGAAGAACAGTCATTTTAAGAACGTTTATGTGCCCAAACCATGTAATCTGTGGTATAGCCCATCTAGCAAGGTCCTTCTCCAGGGCCCTAAGCAAGGGGACGAAGTTAGCAGCGTAGAGATTAGATGATGTTGGGGTGAGGTGGACTCCTAGATATTTAAGGGAGGAAGCACATCAACGAAAGGGGAACGTGGTCTGAATGTGCGTGCTACGGCGGCGGGTACCGATATGTTCAATATTTCCAATTTTGCCATATTAATTTTGTAATTACTTAGAGCCAAATTCACTAAGTAAGTCAATGAGGGATGGTAGGGAAATTAGGGGCTGCTGTACAAAAAAAAAAAAAAAATAGCAAGGTCATCTGCATATGCTGCCACTTTGTAGGCACGACGCCCAACCTCAACCCCGTGGATAGAGGGGTTACTCCTAATAGCCTGAAGGAGAGGTTCCAGGGACAGTGCAAATAGGGGAGGGGAGAGGGGACAGCCCTGGCGGGTACCATTTTTAATGGTGAAGGGGGATGATAAAGGTGCCATTCAGATGAATGCGGGCGGTAGGAGAGTAGTATAATGCCGTTATCCAACTCAAGGCGCTCGGGCCAAACCCCATATGACATAGGGTCTGAAACAGGTAGGCCCAGTGTACCCTATCAAACGCCTTCTAGGCGTCGGTGGAGAGGAGCAGGGTCGGGTCAGTACCAGAACTCTGGAGCAGCGTGAATTAGGTTAATGGCCAATGTAGTGTTGTCTCTCGTCTCTCCCCTCGCTCCCTCCCTCCCCGGGATAAACCCAGTCTGATCGGGGTGGATCAGGTGTCTCATATAGTTTGCAATGCGCAGGGCAAGGACTTTGGCGAAAAGTTTTACGTCCTGGTTCAGGAGGGATATCGGGCGGTAGTTCGCGCAAAGGGCGTGATCCTTATCAGGTTTAGGGATCAGGGTGATAGTGGCGGAGAGTGCTTGGGGGGCAATGTGGAGCGCAGGCTCAGTCAGGCGGGTGCGACAAGTTCCTCACACGCTTTGTAATATTTGAGTGTCAGGCCATCAGGTCCTGGAGTTTACCCACTGGGGTATGCTGAATTGCATCATGCAACTCCTCTGCTGGGATTGGGCTTTCAATAGAGGACCTCATAGTCGGCGTCAGCCTGGTGTGAAGGTGTGCGTCAAGGAAGTGAAGTGTCGTGCACTGTCAGGAGTCGCCTGAGCGGGGGGGGGGGGGGGGCGGAGGGGAAGAGAGACCATAGAGGTTCGTAAAATAGTCATGAAAGAGGCCAAGCATATCTGTCGGGAGAGTTACGGTGGATCCCTGGGAGGAACGGAGATGGTATACATAAAGCGCCTGTCGATGTATGCAAAGGGCATTAGCCAACAGCCTGCCACATTTATTGCCATGCCCGTGGAAGGTTTTCTGTACGGTCAGGAAAGCCTTCTGAGCTCGGTTATTAAAGAGAGAGCGGAGCTGCAATCTAAGGTCCAATAACTCAGCGTATGTGCTATCGTCAGAGTGCAATTTATGAGACCGTTCCAGGGACACAATACGTTGCAGGAGGGATTCCTGTTGTTCAGCACCCTCTAGCGCCGTGAGCCCTGCTGAATGAGGTACCCCCTGATCACAGCCTTGTGGGTTCCCAAATAATCTGCGGGGAGCAATCGGGTGTGGTATTTTCTGCAAAATGGTGGCGTAACGTGTCATGAAGGCCGTCTCTTATCTGGGAGTCAGTGAGAAGGGATTCATTGAGGCGCCAGGTTTTCTCCCTAGGGCGAGCTAGGGGAGAGGACAATGATCAGGACCGGGCAGTGGTCTGACAAGTCATGGGACCTATGGCAGTGGACTCTATGAGGTGCATGCTGCCAAAAGGGAGAAAAAAAAAAAGATAGTCCAGACGGGTGTAGAGCTGATGGGGTGCACTGTAATACGTGTAGACTCACGTGGTCAGGTAAAGCGCGCGCTAGCAGTCCAGTCTCATTGAGTGCAGTGCAAGTCGGGTGCGACGAAGTATGGCATGCGGGCTGCTAGTGACACCTCTAGAGGTATCCAGACGGGCGTCAAGCGGTAAGTTGAGGTCTCCGCCCACCACCAGGGTGCCCACCTGAAAGTCCCGCAGTCGGCAGAGAATAGAACGGATGGCCGAGTGTTGTTGCCGATTCGGGAGATTGACAGATGCAAACGTGTATCATTGAGTGCCTATTTGACCTTTCACAAACTTAAAATGGCCAGCGGGGTCTAGCAATGAGGTGGTTACTGAACGGGTTGGAGCGCGAGAATAGCACTGCAGTGCCACAGATTTTTCCAGCAGTAGCATTACTGAAAAAAAAAAAAAAAAAACAGTGGGGTATTTGTGGTTTTTGAAGGTGGGGGACCGGGAATGTGCGAAATGTGTCTTCTGCACCAATACCACATCAGCATGAAATGAGGTAAACTCCCTAAGAGCCGCATGGCGCTTATCGGGTATGTTCAGGCCTTTGGCATTAATCGAAAGTACCTTAAGAGCACGTGGACAGTAGCCATTATCTGATCGTGAGGGAGGGAAGTGGTATGAAAGGTCAAAGGAGGGGGCGAGAGGGGTGTTGGACAGTGGGGGGGGGGGCAACCCAGACTCAAGGGGACAAAAAGAAAAATAATTACAGTAACACAAAGTATTTACAAAGAGTAATCGCCTAAGGAGACAAAACACCACGCCACCGGGTGAACGTGGGGGGAGTCACGAGGACGGGTAGAACCACCGGTCCCTCTGTGAAGGCACTGACTCAGGAGGGAAAACCTGACACAGGATGACCAGTGATGGCTGACTATGGAGTAATCAAATAACTAAAACAGTAATAACTGTATGCAGTATAGCAAGAAGTATTGAAAAAAAAACAGAAAGAAATTGAAAAGGTAAGGAAGAAAACCAAAAAAATACGCGAGACGCTGGGTGGCAGCCCCCAACAAATAGAATAAACACATGGGTGAGCGTTTAAACAAAAAGCGCAGGTGTGAGGGAAGGGCCGCGTGGGCCATCAGTCGTGTGGCTTAACGAACCTGGAGCGAGAAAATAAACCGGGCAAAATATGCCGGTGAATAAAAATTTTGAAATACAAAAAAAAATATGCCGGTGAAAAAATAAAACCGGACAGTCATTGGGGTCGCATAGGTCGACACTGGGGTGTAAGTCAGGTAATCGAATAGTTAGTTCCCAGGTAATATTGTAAAGGACTCAGGCCAGGAGATGACCGCCATCTTGAGCCAGGTGGCCATCTTGTTCAGAACATTGGTTGACGTGAATGTAAATAGCGAATATTAGCTTGCATAGATCCTTAGGGTTTTAAACTAACAAAGCAATTAAACTAATGAGATCCGGGCCGATGCTGGCACAGAGAAGACAGGATGAGAAAGTGGTTACTTCAAGGTCAGAAAGCTAGGCCTGGACAAAGATGTGAAAGCCAGACGAGGCCTTATCTAGAATAAACAAGCTCAAGGGAGGCAGGCATGAGCAGGATCCCAAAGAGTGGTAAATTCTTGAATGTCAAATACCATGAAAGCTGCCAATTTATGACCAATGTATGGAATGTCTTTGTATTCGGCAATGGGAGTAACGGACCCACGTGGGGTGGGATAGTGTCACCATGGGGTGTGCTAATTGGGATGTACCTAATTATGTATTCGGGGTATAAAACCCCATGTTTCAATACACTCGGGGCTCAGTCCTAGCGATTCAATCCGGACTGAGTGGTGACATCACAATAAAGTTTGCCTTTCCTGAAGAGACTGGTGCCCAAGCGGTCATTGTCCGCGCCGGTCCGACTCTACTCCCGAGAGAACCAGGTGGATTTCTGGTAACAATATTTACATAGAGAAAGGATACAACCTCTGTCACGGTCCTTGCGGTGGTCAAACAGAAAAAAGACTGCATAGGGCACCATGCGAAGGTTCCAGAAGAAGGTGGGAAGAGACCACAAAGGCTAATCCAAACGATTCCAGCGAGAGCCAATTCAGCCCACTGGTGCCTGCAAGGAGGAAGAGCGGCATCTGCGGCGGGATCTCCGCAGGCGAGGGGGAGCCCGTTCCGGTGGCATGTACATCAGTGACAGGTCCGGCCACGCCGGGAGTATGTCCGGTGGAAGGGACAAATCCTCTAAGAACTGTGGAAGTTCCAGTTCGCTGCGAAGAGTAAGAGGACCATTTGGGGTGCGGACTTGAAGCCCAAACGGAAATAACCACTTCTATTGAAGACCCATGTCCTGCAAAGCAGCCGGGAGAGGGCGCAGCATGCGTCTGGATTGCAGGGTGGCGGGTGAGAAGTCTTGGAACAACGATACCTTGGCTCTGGCGAAATCAATAGCACGGGATCCCCGTGCCGCAGCGAGTATAGAGTCTTTCAGCGGATAACGTAAAAGGCAGCAGATCACATAGCGCGGTGGTGTATCAGGGGGGGGGCCTTTGGTCTCAGCGCTCTGTGATATCGTTCCAGCTCGATGTCTGTGCCAGGGTCCCTACCCAAGATTTCATTAAATAGAACCGTAAGGGTGCGTTTTAATTCCTCCTGCGAATTTTCCAGCTCTGGGAGGCCTCTAACCTTAATATTACGGCGGTTTCTGTTCTCCACGTCCTCTAAGTGGCGGCCATCATCTGTAGGGCAGAGCGTTGGGTAGTGACTGCTGAGGAATGAGTGGCTATAGTGACCGAGGGCTGCTCCTGCATGACCTCCACGTGGTGCAGTCTGGTCTGTATACCGCCTATGTCCGTGCGCAGATCTTCGTTAAGAGGGAAGCCCCCAGTTCAGTGGTGGCAATGGCAAGGTCCTCTTTACTGGGGAGAGACTGGAGAAGCTGACAAAAGTCATTTGGGGGGTCCCAGACACAGAGCGCGTTGGGTAGCTGGAGGCTGAAGAGCATGGAGCGGATTCCAGATCGGCGGTTCCAGCGGTCGAGAGGGGAGCCAAAAACTGCCTTATGGACCCGGTTGTTGGCTGCCAGCAGGTTCGGGGTTGTTGGCTGCCAGCAGGTTCAGAGGGGCCTGGGGTGTGTGGGATCCTCTTGATTTTGCCCATGGGTGCGGATTCGTGGCGGAAGAGGGGTAAAAACGGCACACTCGCCGAAGCTCACAGATTAAGCGGCCATCTCCCTGGTTGTCCCGGCCACGCCCCCTCGAGTTAATTAATTTCTTCCTAAATATAGCTGGCTAAATTTTAAGTTGGTAATTTTGTATGGCCCTCGCATGATCTTCTAAATTTCCAAATAGCCCTTGGCAGAAAAAAAAAAGTTCCCCACCCCTGCAGGCCACCCCCTTGTGACTCCACTGAGAGTATCTCTCTGGCCCCCCCACCGAGCAGAAGATGCATGGGGAACGTCCTCCGCATACAGCGGTAGTCAATGAGGACATTCCCCACAGGGAAGGGGTTGATACACAAGTTTCACAATTTGTTGTGAGGAGTTGAATTAATGGAATGAACTTTTCCACGACATTCTAATTTGATATATATATATATATATACACATATATACATATACATACACACACACACTCCAAGAGTCCTGTAAGCCCTATAGTAAGGCAGCATTTACTTGCTCCGGTGCAGCCAATATATTGTAGATACAAACTCCGAAAAGGAAGAGGTGCACGCTGAAGGCTTGCTTACATTAAAAAAAAAAAAAAAAAAAATCTGAATTCATCTTAAGTGGGGGAAACAACAAAACCAAACAACCACTAAATTTATCCACCCATCTACTACTACATATTATTTATGTTATATATTATTATTTTATTTTTTTGTACTTTTACTATCTAAAGTATGTGGTTTTTTTTTTTTTTTGAGTTGTGATGTTGTATTGTTTCCATGGTTACGGCATTGGCTTGACGTGGTTTATTCTGACAGCCTCTACCGGTGCAAATCTGTTTGTAATTACTGTGTTTGTATTTATATGCTCTTTTGTTTTTTCACTCAGTAAGTCTTGATAAAAGTCCTGAAGAGGACTGAAACGTCAACCAGTCTTTTTTCACTTCAGATGAATTAAATTTTTGAATTTTTTATAAGCAAGCCTTCAGTGTGCACCTCTTCCTTTGGAGATTATATATATTCTCAAACCAAATGTAATCCGCTAAAACGAGCCCAGACAGCTAAACCACTTACTATTGTAGTTTTCATTTTTGGCAGATACCCTCACTTTTATTTTTCCGTCTGAACACATTCAATCTGGCTCATAAAGGCAACACAAAAATGATTAGATCCTACTGTATATAAGAGTTTGAGCAATATTTCTTTTTTGAGGGGGTGCTTTAAAGTAGGACTATCAAATCCAGCCCCCCTACAACTGCGGTTATTCTCTTGCCATTTATTACATTACATTCATTCGTCAGAGTTTGACATCCCTGCTTTCTAGGATTTGATTCAGTTCTAGCAGTCGTCCCTCCCCCCATTTGGTCACAGACAAAGCTTATATGTATTAGGCAACGAGTCTTACCACATATCAGCTTCCAAACCTAGAGGTTCAAAGTTCACAATCTCAGGGGCTGCAAAAAATAAATAAAAAAAGGTTAGAAAAGTTCTTACGTATTTGAAAACCAATAGGGAAAGAAAAAACAAAAACACAACACACTGGTTGGTCGCTCACCTACAAATTCTGGAGTGCCAAAGATATTTTTGAATTCATTTCCAGCTTGTATTTTGTGAGCAATTCCAAAATCAATCAGTTTGATCCTTGGGTTTGGCGAACTCTGGTCAAGCAACATGATGTTCTCTGGCTGCAAGAAAGTTATGTAAAGTCAGAAACCTTAACCATGACATTTTTCCTTTTCCGCTTCTTTAGCGCCCCCTATAGGTAGACACATTGTGTTGTTGTGATTGAGCATTGGATCCTCCAAATTGCAAGCATTAGCTTGTCCACAGTCTACAAGAATTCAACATTTACCATTAGGATACAGAAGACTTCATACCGCACAGGTTTTAGAATTCATTTTGGATTAAATAAATATATGAACAACTAGTCAGGCAAGTGCCATGTATTATTTCATTTAAAATTTCCAAAAGAGGAAAAAAAAAAAAAAAAATGGTCAGGGGGGGGGGGGGAAAGATTTTCTATCCATCATTTTACTAGAACAGAATTTGTACAAAAAGGAGGTGGCAAGAAAACAATACAACTGGGGATGCACCGAAATGGAAATTTCTGGCCAATACTGAAAATTCAGGATTGGTTCGCCCAAAAACCAATACCGAAAATCAGACATGAGAACCTGGGCCTGGAGGCCGGGCCGAGCAAGGGACTTGCCTGATCCCGAAGGCCGGCCGAGCATGCTGCTCGGCCGAACCTCCAGTCTCAGGCGAGCCCCCGGCTCGGCTGGGCCTTGAAGGCCCAGCCGAGCCGGGAGCTCGCCTGAGCAGCTTGCTGGGCCTCCAGGCCCAGGTTCGCATGACTGATTGGTTGCACCTACTTCGGCCCTGAGCTCCAGCGGTGACAGTCCTCTGGCTGTCGCAGGCTGCTCGGCCGTCTTCCAGGCTCAGGCAAGCCCCTAGCTCTGCCTTGAAGGCCCAGCTGAGCCGGGGGCTCGCCTGAGCCTGGAAGCCGGCCGAGCAGCCTGCTCAGCCGGAGGACTGTCACCGCTGGAGTTCAGGGTCGAAGTAGGAGGATGTAGGGGAGTATGTTGCCTACACACTCACCTACAATCGGCCCCGAGTCCTCCTGCATCTAGTGCCCGCGCTCTGTCGGTTTCCAGGATGACGTCACGAAAACCTTTGACCCAGGGCCAAAGGCTTCCGTGACGTCATACCGGCGACCAATGGAGAGAGAGAGAGGACGAGCAGCCTGCGACAGCCGGAGGACTGTCACCGCTGGAGCTCAGGGCCGAAGTAGGAGGATGTAGGTGAGTATGTGTAGGCAACTAGGCCCAGGCCAAGCCGGGGGCTCGCCTGAGCTTGGAAGACGGCCGAGCAGGCAGCTTGGCCGGCCTCCAGGCTCAGGCGAGCCCCCAGGCCCTATTTTGAAAGGGAAATTTTCCACCGATTTTGTTTCGGCTGAATTCCCATTTCGGCCAAAACCGAAAAACACCATTTTCAACCGATAATTTTCAGTGGCCGAAATTTCGGTGCATCCCTAAATACAACTCCTCAAATGAAAAACCTCATACCTTAAGGTCAAAGTGTGCAATGCTTTTGTGATGAAGGTAGTGGACGCCATCTAGGATCTGTTTCAAAAACATGGTGGCTTCCTCCTCACTTAAACTCTCCTTCTGTGCCAAAAAGTCAAAAAGCTCCCCACCAGAGACCAATTCAAGTATCAGCACTACATCAGTGCGATTCTCAAAGACATCATGCAGGGTGATAATATTTGGGTGTTGGATCTCTCTCAAGATGTCAACTTCTCTCTCGATTTCTTCCCGGCTCACCCCCCGGCGGCTTGATGACAGCCGTCGCTTCTTGATGAACTTGCCTGCATACTCCATACCAGTTCGGCGCTCTCTGCATTTTCGGACAATGGCAAACTGGCCACTAAGATTTTGAAAGAAAAAAAGAACAAAAACCCACACAACGGTGTTAGTGGATCTTGGTAAGAAAACAGAGTCTACCACAGAAAAGTGATTTTGAAGGGTCCACATAAAATATTTAAAATTAGAATTGGAAGCCAGGGCTTAGTATATAGATATTCTAATATTACAGAAATGATCCCTTCTTTATGCACATTAGTTATTTTCAAGAATATAGTTTGATAGGAAAGAAAGAAGAAAAAAAATGGAAGAAAAAAAAAAAAGAAAAAACAGAAAAAGACAAAAAGGAGATTTGCTTTTTCCAAAGATCTTTATGGAGTAAACTTCCCCAAAAGAAGAAGGGAGTTCTGGGTAAGACCAGCAAATGCAGACACACCAATGCAACACTGTAATAGGCAATCGGCACCTGCACCCAATCAGGTGCATCTCAATGGAGAAGCTATGAAAGGCATTGCAGATTCTGCTGGCTTTGTTGACCAAGTCAATAAACCTGTGATGGCATCACTCTTGAAGGGTGTTCAGCAGCTGCCGATCAATAGTCTTTCAGGATGACGGAAGAACTTAATTTTTAAGGCCTGTCACAGTGGCCAGGGAGGCGGGCACGAAGGTGTTGACTTTACAGTTAAGGCCGGTGTCAGATGAGCGCACTACGTGCACACATAACGTCGCACCTCCCAACGTCCAATGCAGCTTTGTGACGTTTCGACAGGACGGGCCTCACGGTATAGCGCACGCTACAACGGACATGCTGAAACCCTGTCAAAACGCTACGACACGGGTTTGACAGGGCTGCAAAGCGCGATCCTCCATAGGAGGATCAAGCTTTGCAGTGCTGAACGCACTAACTGGGCTCAGCGAGGTGGCCACACGAGCATCAGAGTGGAAGGAACATCCCTTCCACTTTGAAGTGTGCTCGTCTGACACCGCCCTAAGATTGTTTCTATACTACTGTATCTCCATCACGTGCTCCCACAATGCTCCATTCTTTTCTGACTGGAGTGATCCAACTTTGCAAACACATCCACTAAAAGGACACATACAGATCTGTTGACTTTACTGAGGAAACAGCAGGCCGCTCTGATTCACTGAGAGGGAGATAAGGACAGCTTTTGGAAAGCAACTCTGCCATCATATGTCACTCAATCCATGGCATAAAGACCTACAATTTGCATGGCCTTCTATGCCAAAGAGATTGTTGCTAGGTGGGATATCAGAGTTCTCTTTTCTAGAACTCTATACATAATAGAAAGCTGAAAAGGAGGGGGAGATGGCACTCTGGTCATAGTGACCACTCAAAATTACACTGTGTGGTCTCTGTGCCTAGAGTGTCCCTTTAACCCAGGACATACTTGAAAACAAGAGAAATCTTAATGTATCCTTCCTGGTAAAATCCTTTCTCAAAAAAAAAAAAAAAAAAAAAAAAACATTCCCAGCCAAGACCCTTCGAGTCAGAACAGAAACGCACAGAAGAACCCAGTGGTGGTTCAGGGAAATACATGTATGGGCTCTGTTTATCACCCAAGTCAAAAGGGAGATGGCAGACTTTTCTTTTAAACAGAGAATGGAATTAAATAATGGGAGGTAAACCAGAATTTTTTTTTTTTATTTTTTTAAATAAATCCTTTTTTAACCTTTTTATTTATTTATGTAAAGTTCAGAGAGAACTAGTTCAGAGGAGATCAACCTTGGCCCTGTAGATGTTGTTTCGGAGCTACATCTCCCATGATACACTGCCATTAATTAGCAAACAGAACTACATTCCCCATAAGGCTCTAAAACATTTGAAGGGGCCGGGAGGTTGAGCACCCCTGAACTAGACTGCATCTTTTTTAATTGGCTGTTCCCGCAAACAGTTTAAAGCAGGGATGTCAAACTACAGCTCCCCCAGCTGTTGCTGGACTACAACGCCCATAATTCTCTGACCATCTATAACATTTAAGGGTTTCTGGGAATTGTAGGCCAAAATCATCTGGGGGCAGGAGTTTGATATCCCTGGTGTACAGTAAGCGGTGGTATTATAGAACGCCAACATTAAGGCTGGGGTCAGACGAGCGTAGTGTTCACGTCCGTGATTGCACCTAAAAGTACGTCCGTGATAGCATGAAAGTAAGTCCATTGGAGCCTGACACATGAAGTACGTCCGCACTGAACTGCGGACGCACAACGGCCGCGGCAAACAGACGCAGGTTAGGCAAGAACGTAATACTGCTAGAACGGACGTGCGGAGTGCGCCACGTCCACAACGTCTGCATAGCTTTGTGTGTGAGTGATGGAGCGAGGTCAGACGGACTGCATTTATACATCCAGCATTTTTGACGGACAGAATGTTTTTTCATTGTAATTTATTTTCCCTCCTACATCCGTCAAAAAATAACTTCAGTGAAAAAACGGACTGTGTGGCCACTACTGCGTCATCCGTACTGACGATGTCCGTACTGCACGGACGTACAGTCCGTAGAAATCACGCTCGTCTGACCCTAGCCTAAACGTCGAGGGCAGCATTCTTCACTGTCCCTTGGCTCCCCTACAAACATAATAAAACCAGGCGTGGGCATCAGATCTGCACTTTACTTAAACTTTATGTATCACATAGCCGTTGCCTGGGCTGGAATACGCTGCGGCTTTAGATAAATAAAATCAGGTGTAAATTTAACCAGCAAAGTTACCAAATCCATGGACCTTAAATGGCTCTGAAGTTTTTAAAATGACTAATTTTTAATCACAAGTTGTGACAGCTCACCAATATTTAAAATAGAGTAAAACCAAAACTATGGTAAGCCACAAAAAAAGTGACATGGACATCATGAAACAATAAAGGTAAAGTGACAAGAAAATATGATCCTCTATTTAAATCAGTGATCAGCAACCTTGGCCCTCCAGATGTTTTGGAACTACATTTACCTTGATGCCAAGTAGACCCAAGGAGTGGCTGAGCATCAAGGGAGGTGTAGTTTCAAAATATCTGGAAGGCCAAGGATGCTGACCCGATTTAAAGCCATTAAATCACCAGGAACCTGAAGAACACAGTATGAAATACGATTCCCTAATTACACAGACAATTCATTGGGAGAATATATGGGAAGAAAACAGCATATAAAGCCATAAACCACAGATATGAAAAGAATGGTAGACAGGTACAGGGCATATCTGACACAGGTAATGCTCAGAAATACACTGTATCACCTCCCCAGCTCTTCTCCCATTTCATAGAAGTCCTCCACATTCTCCTGACGGAATCCGCTCATCCTGCCAGCGTCTCTTCCCTTTCACGGTAGTATCTGCTGTCTCCCAGCGCCGAATAGCTCCCGGTAACCCACCCTATTTCCGGGCTCCTGATACTTGGGATGCCTAGACAATGACGTCACCCCCACCAACTTTGTCAGCCTTCAGCCGATTGGTCGACTCAGCCTTACCGCAGCCTCAGAAGGCAAGACTGCGGCCAGAGGAATTCACGCGTGTGATAGGCGGACTCGGATGCCATTCACAAGGAAGGTTGTTGCTACGGTAACGGCATAATAAGGCAGTGTTGACGTTATCCAGACCTGAACAGGAGGAGGTTTTAAGATTAGAGTTATATAAGCTAGAGATAAAATAACATGCCATCGTCACGGATGGGCGAGGTTTAGCGCTCTGGACAGGGTTAATAATTAGAAATATGTATTGTGGGACAGCAATTTGTCATTTCACAGTGAAACGCTGTTTATGGGTTTGATGATGTCAAGGGAAGCAGCTCAGTTGCAAATGTAAACATGTTAACATATTCAATTAATTAGAAAATAAAGCTATTCATAATTCAGGTTTGTTTTTTTTGTTTTTCATTTTAATATAACAACTAAGGACCATCCAGCCTGTCTATAATACTTTTGTCAGACAGGATGGCTTCAACTTTCAACATAACCTAAAACATCACTTAAACTGGAGACTGCATGACATAGTAACCGCCATGTTTTCTTGGACACATACCACTATCTCATCAAGAGGGAAACCACAGAGGTGTTATATACAGGGTTAATCAAAAAGAATGAACCGATTTCTTTACGCAATATTTTATTAAGGAAAAGTAATACAAAACTCCAGCCAAGTCCCAAGTATTATACTCACAATCAACTTTTATTTCCTGTCTTACAAGTGTTCAATGTGACCACCATCTGCAGCACGGGCAACATCAATGCGAGAAGAGAATTCCTCCCAGGTGCGTATCAGCATATCACGATCCGCTGAGTTGATCGCTGTTGTTATTCGATGTATAAGGTTATCGAGGTTAGTGGGTAGCGGTGGAACGTAAACGCAATCTTTTACATGTCCCCACAAGGAAAAAAAAAATCACACACGGTGAGGTCTGGAGAGCTCACAGGCCAAGCACAAAGAGCAAGGTAATGACCTTCTGACCAATCCATCGCTGGGGCACTTTTTCATTTAAAAAAGCTCGAACCATTAGGTGCCAATGGGGCGGCTCTTTGTGCTTGGCCCGTGAGATCCCCAGACCTCACCGTGTGTGATTTATTTTTTTTCCCTTGTGGGGACATGTAAAAGATCGCGTTTACGTTCCACCGCTACCCACTAACCTCGATAACCTTATACATCGAATAACAACAGCGATCAACTCAGTGGATCGTGATATGCTGATACGCACCTGGAAGGAATTCTCTTCTCGCATTGATGTTGCCCGTGCTGCAGATGGTGGTCACATTGAACACTTGTAAGACAGGAAATAAAAGTTGATTGTGAGTATAATACTTGGGACTTGGCTGGAGTTTTGTATTACTTTTCCTTAATAAAATATTGTGTCAAGAAATCGGTTCATTCTTTTTGAATAACCCTGTATGTCCAGGAAAACATGCAGGATCTGGCATGGCAACCCTACCTCCAATCAATGCACATGGAAAATTGATGATATGGAGGCCATCGATTTTTTTTCTTCCAGTCAGGCTCTGTTCCTGCTGGAGCAAGTAGGTCCCAGGTCTCATGTTCTCAAGGGGGCCAGTGTCATGAAAATATTAATTTTCTTACAAGCGGGATGCCTACTTTGCTAATTTATTATTTTCCTTTTTGGTCCAGTGTTTTGGCACCATTATATTTGGGAAGTGGGTGTATATAGAACTCACATGCTGCAGCAGGGAAATCAGCAAGAGAGAAAGCACCTCTGAATTGATTTCTTGCAGCATATGAATTGTACTTATTGTGTTGCACATAAGCCCTTTGAATAGGGATCTCAACTCTGCTCCCCAGATGTTGATTTCCTACAATCCCCAGAATTCTTTCAAAGCAATAGATGGACAGAGACTCATTGGAGACGTAGTTCAGAAACATCTGGAGTGGGCAGAGTTTTAGATCCTTGATGTAGAAGTATATATATTTCCCACAAAATATTATGGGCCCTATCGGGTTACCCTCGCTAAGACTGAGACACTAAGGGGAAACATTTCCCCTTTGCGTCCTGGTTTCACCTGCGGATTACGGGGCAGGCACTGAGTCCAGCAGGCAGCCCCGTAGCGGCCGCTAGGATCACAGATGCACGGGGCAGTGCTAGAGCCCTGCCCCGAGCATCCCTGGAGGCTTCTCCTGCTGGGTCACATTACCGGCAGGATCTCGCCTCTCGCGAGATCCTGCTGGTCAGCTGAGTGATCGCGGAGAGAGACTGGGAACTTTTTCCCCTAGTCTCCCTCTGCTCCCAGCGGCGGATTGAGCTGGATTTGTTTTTTTTTGGGGGGGGGGGCGTTCAGCTGCTGCTAATTCTGCAGCAGCAGAATCAGTTAGCAGCAGCTCAGAGCTGGTGTTACCTTTTGAGTTAGCGACAGCTCTTAGGATCATAATCATAAGGTCCTAATGCTAGTTACTAACACCAGGTACTCTCTACCTGCACTTTGCACTCCCCATGTTAAGTATAGGGAGCACAAAGTACAGTAAGCAAGCACTAAAAAGCGCTACCGATTCGCTAACGGCTTTTTTTAAACCGTTAGTGAATTGGAGGTGATCTATGCAGATTGCTATCACCACTTTTAAGCTAGCGCTAACGTGAGCAGTAGTGTTAGCTTGAAGGAGGTGATAGGGCCCTATATGTGCCATCTGAAACCATGGATTGTATCCCTACTTTTTGCTGTCGGTGGCCTCCTAAACCCCTAGGGAAAAGTTAGGTACGAGCAATGCCCATGATTAGGTTAACAAGGGTTTAGAGTGACCCAGTCTGTAGGTATGGCTCACTGAATTTGAGATGACAGCTGCCGCAGTCCAACAGGCCCCAGCCTGATAAGACACATTATTAAGGCAGACCAAAGACAATTCGTCTGATTGATAGCCTTAATGGGTGAAATCTCTAATGCACACCCTGATCCCTGCCCAGCCATGGCAGCTGATAAAGACCACATGAGGTCAGGTGGCAGAGAGGAATAAAAGGCAGAAGAAATGCACAAGGATTAGAAGAGGGTCTCAAAAAGGTAGATATTATGCACAGGGACTAAAGTGAAGGTTGAGGATGCAGAGGAAAGAGGGAAATTAGACACAGACATGAAATGAGGGAGAGGGTAGGCAAAGAAAGCACAGGAATAAAGCAGGGAACGTGGCACAGAAATACAAATGGGAAGTGATGTAGGGCCTAGGGATGCATTGTGAGGGTAAGTGGAGCCCAGTGGTACAAGAAGGAGACCTGGAGTTCAGTGACAAAGAGGGGGAATGGAAATGGAGTAAAGGGACAAACGTTGGAAAGGAAGAGTGTAGGGACACATACCTTAGATGGGAGGTGGGAAGAAATACCAACAACGGGTGAAGTAAGTTGAGAAGAAAGACGATAATGGATGGGGGAATATATTAGTGGAATAAATTTCCATTTCTTTTTCTAAACATCCCGGTATATTTTCGATTATATCCTCATTCTTGGGACACCAGATCAGAATGTCACATGGAAGTAATGCTACAGCTGTCAACCAGCTATCAACTGGAATTTTTGGAAAATGGTAAAACACGTGTTTTTTATTTTTCAAGAAGATTGTAAACACCAATATTCACACCTGTAACATCTTTGGTTTTTTAAATAAAGGTATACTGATAAAAAATATTCACCCCCTTTTTCACACCCCCTTAACTGGTTTCTCAGTAAATGGTAAAATTTGTCTTTTTTTTTCAAATAGAATCTAAATACCAATTTTCACAGCTGTAACATCTTCAGGTTTTTAGATATATGTATCCAGATTAAAATATTCACACCCTTACCTGGATTTTCAGAAAATGATAAAATGTGCTTTGTTTTTTTTCAAGATGAATCTAAATACCAATTTTCACACCTGTAACATCTTTGGGTTTTGAATGATAGGTATACTGATAAAAATATCTACCTTCCTTCACTGGATTTTCGTAAAATGGTAACACACGTATTTTATTTTTTTTACAAAGATTGTAAATACCAATTTTCACGCGAGTAACATCTTTGGTTTTTGAAATATAGGTATACTGATAAAAATAGTACGGGTGGAATTTCCAAAAATCCTTCCTTAGTGGGTACCTACGTCATAAAAACAATGTACAAATTTCACGTTCCTAGGTTAAATGGTTTGAGCAGGGCATTGATGAGTCAGTCAGTCAGGACATTTTCTTTAAGGCTAGGGTCAGACTAACACAGTATTAACGTGTGTTTAGCAGCACTAAATCACGGCCGTGCTAGCAGCAATTGACGTCCAATGCCAGGCAGCATACAAAGAACGCAACGCAAGTGGCAAACGAACACATTTTTTTGAGAACGTGATACCGCTAGTACTGACGTACAGAGTGCGCTGCGTCCGCTAGCGGCGTGTGTGTGTGATTAGGAGACGTCAGACGCTGCTAATGTCCGGCCAACATAACGTCCAGACGCAAAAAGTGTCTTATTGATGATCCGTACAAAATCACGGACGAAAATGCGCATCGTATGACCGCTATCGCGTATTCCGTGAAAAAATGTGTCCATTCGTTCGAACGCACGTTTTCACGGACAACGCGAAAAATGCGTTAGTCTGACCCTAGCCTTAGGTCCATACATATTTGGACACAGGCACAATTTTCATACTTTTGGCTCTGTATAACACCAGAATAAAAGTAAAATGAAACAATCCAAATGGATTTGAACTGCAGACTTTCAGCTTTAATTCAAGGGGTTGGACATAAATATCAAGTACAAATTTTAGGACCTGCAACCATTTTTATACACAGCCCCCCCCCATTTTCAGGGGATCAAATGTAATTGCACAAATGAATATAATCCTAAATAAAATGTTCATTTTTAATATTTTGTTGAGTATCCTTTACAGGCAATGACTGCCTGAAGTCTGGAACCCATGTACATTTCCAAAGACTTGATTTCCTCCTTTCTCATGCCTTGCCAGGCTCTAACTGCAGCTATCTTCAGTTGTTCTTTGTTTGTGGGTCTTTCTGCCTTCAGTTTCGCCTTCAGCAAGTGAAGTGCATGCTCACTTGGGAGATCAGGTGATTGACTCGGCCATTGTAGAATATACCACGTCTTTTCCTTCAAAAACTCCTGGGTTGCTTTTGCAGTGTGTTTTGGAACACTGTCCAGCTGTACTGTGAAGCGCCGTCCAATCAACTTTGCTGTAATGGGTTAAATCTGGGCTGACAGTATATCTCTGAACACTGCTGAATTCATCCAGCTGCTTCTTTCTTCTCTCAAATCATCAATAAACACCAATGACCCACCGCACTGCCTCCACCATGTTTTACAGATGACACTGTGTGTTTTGGATCATGAACTGTTCCAAGCCTTCTCCACACTTTTTTCTTTCTGTCATTCTGGTACAGATTAATCTTAGTTTTATCAGTCCAAAGAATGCTTTTCCAGAACTGGCTTTTTTAAATTTATTTTTGCAAAGTCTAATCTGGCTTCTCGCGAGATCGCGGAGTTAACCCCGGGATCTCGCGAGACCTCGGCTTGCGTGCGTGGTTCCCAACGAGCAGTCTGGCAACATCCTTTGCCGGCGCGTGCTGGGAGGAAGAAGCACACTCAGAAGGCGCCTGGGACAATGTGAGCTGGGGGAAATATAACCATGTGTGAGCTGGGGGCAATATATATTAATGTGAGCTGGGGCAATATATATCAATGTGTGAGCTGGAGGCAATATATATCCATGTGTGAGCTGGGGGCAATATATCCATGTGTGAGCTGGGGGCATGCATCCCAAGCTGTGCACAATTTGCACATGGTACACAAAGCAAGTTGCGTAAAAAGCTGCAGGAACTTCTGGATTTCGGAAGCTCTGACCTGAAGGGGAGGAGCAGCTTACGCCAAGTGAGAAACCATGAATATTTTCACCTGGAAAAAAAATAATAGGAGGGTAAAATTTCATTAGAGTGCCCCATTAAGATCATCCCTATTGGAGATACAAGTCTTAAGGGAGGCCTGCATTGTGAGAGGCGTATCACATGTGGATACCACACAGATGGTCTTCATACTCCTGTTTGGGCCTTCTTTGTCCTGCTTGTTCCTTAAGTGCATAGTTACCGTTACGGTTTAATGTTACGGTGCTTCTGTTTTAGGATTCTACATAAACTACTATGACAATTGTTATGGGGTCCATTGCCTACTGGTAAGCTGCAGGGGAGTTGCATTTGATCGGCACACACTTGCTTTAATTTTACTGCCTTTCAATGAAGACTGTCAGTGAAACTAGTCAATTATTCCTTTCATGACAGAGCGACCTGAAGCCTAGTACAATTCAGTGTAAAAATGAATATGAACTAACCATCAGCTAGTAGTGAGTTACCGAATAGATCCCTATGTTTTTACAAAAGAGTAACAAAAATCAGCACCACAGAGAAGTGTACTGTAATGAGTGTAGGTCTTCATGCTCTTCACACAGACAGCTTGGTTGTAAAATGATCACATTTGTCTAGAAAACCAACTGTGTTGAGGACGGTGTGGTGCATTCATACAAAAATCAGCTGCAGGACATCATAAGACCATGTGCGCTGCACCAAACAGAAGCAAAGCAGATCTTGTTTCAATGTATTATTCAGAGGCTTTGTCATCAGATCCTCACTTAACACAGGAAAAATGGATAAAGGAAGATAGAGAGGGGTGGTTTCTGTCCATGGTTCACAATAGCAGGAAATGTCCATTTGTTGCTGTATGGTTGTTCCTCCCTTCCTGAGTGGGATTTTCTAGCAATCTAGAAATCTTAAGAAGTGGAAAATTCTCCTTGATTCATCGCACTAAGAAAAATTGCTCTCCGACTTGAGGAACGCAGACTTCTTTAACTTCTGCATCATCAGGTGAGCACTTTGCTTCTTTAACATCTGTCAGCACCAGTCTGCTGTGCGGGAGATTATGTTTTATAAAGGAAATACTTGAGGTTGGGACACATTGCATGGTTCTGTACAGACAGGACCAGAGAAAAGCTGGCCAATGATTAGAAAAAAAATAAAAAAAATAATGGAACATTTCTACAGCATTAACACAGTCATATAAACATCTAGGATACTAGCGTAGCATGTTTCAGAGAGAAAGTGAATGTAAAATTATTTTCGTAGTCTGAACGCCTTTGTGCTGTCATAAGCTGTTTAAGGACTTGATGTGTCGTTTGAGTGAGTGTGACAATGCTAGTATCTGACAGTGAATACATAAGAATAAAGTGCTTTGTATGCAAGTCACCAGAACACAGGGCTGATCATTTAGCCTCATATAATTTTGTCTTGATAAATCTTACAGTGACTTCTCATCTGCAAGCAGACGGAATGAACGAAAGCATACACGGCTATTCAGAGAAAGGTGAAAACCAGGAGAACTGGCAGGAGAAGAGACCATTCTAGACCAAATAGAGAATTTTTCGGGTTTGGCTATTTTGACCTAGAATTTTCACTTCTCCAGTCAATTCTCCTGAGCTTCGCCTTTCTTTGAACAGACCTGTTAACCTCTTATGGACCAAATGTTAACCAAAATAAGTTGCGTGGAGTCTAGAGCTACCAGATTAGCTATGTTTTCCTGGACACATCTCACTAGATCATGCAGTGGGGGAGCACAGGGAATAGTGCAACATGTATAATGCAGATGCTGCAGGAATGAAATCAAGGCAAGTCATCTGATATTCCTTACTGATTTCTTCCCTGCAGCATATGGATTCTACATACTGCAGGGTGGCATTTTTCATGCACTGCCCATCAGCATGAATGAATTGTGTGTTCGGGAAAACATGGCCAACCAGGCTACTTTAGTGGAAGAATCCCACTTTAGTTAAGAACATGAATGATCCCAATTTAGAAAAAGATAAACAGAGTAGACTTTCATAGTCCCAAAGATTTTGAGGTTAAAAGGTATCTGAATAGTGAATCATTTTTAGATAATGGGGGATTACGCTGCTGTGTTTTGGAGGATGCACACCATTAAAAGCAGGATGCATGATGTTTTATCGCCTATTCACAAGTATAGGGCTGGAGCTACAGTTGTAATCGGGCCCCCCCACAGAGATCGTGGCTCCTTACAGTAATTTAACAGTTCCTATATTTTGTTTAGGAGCCATTAATTTGAAGCAACATAAAGAATCAGCTATTCCACAGTAGCCCATTCTCCTCGCCTGGGAAACAAATTTGCATTATAAAAACACCTTAAAAACGTTCAAATATCCCTAGTATATTTTCAACTGTATGCAGTATTTGACATGCACATGAAACAAATTATACTGCTACATGGACATGATACATTTTGGGATTAGAAAGATTTACAGGGTTATTCAGAGAGCGGTGAAAATGAGGAGAATTGCCAGGAGAATGGACAATGTAGACCAAATAGCCAATTTGGAAAGTGAGATAAATGGGAGAATTTTTCTGGTTAGACTATTTTTGTCCTAGAATTTTCACTTCTCCAGTCAGAGAGGTGAAAAGCAGGAGAATAACTATTAGTTTTTATTTAATTTTTAGTCTACTAACAGATCTATTCAAAGAAAGGTGACCCTCAGTAGAATGACTGGAGAAGTGAAAATTCTAGGTCAAAATAGCCAAACCTGAAAAATTCTCCCATTTATCTCACTTTTCAAAATCAGCTATTTGGTCTAGATTGTGCTCTTCTCCTGGCAGTTGTCCTGATTTTCACCTTTCTTAGTTATGGTGTCGAAAACTATTACTTAAATCTATTTACATCATTGACTAAAAAAAACTATAGTTGAAAATGTTAGGTGGGGGGGGGGGTTGGGGACTATTTGGGAAGTGATCCAGTCAGAACTAATCTCTTTGCATGGTCGGGAGCCGTGTTTGCTCGTTATTGACATTATATCAGTTGTGTCCAGTTAATTTATTTATAAAAAGTATTTTACCAGGAAGGATACATTGAGATTTCTCTCGTTTTCAAGTGCGTCCTGGGTTCAAGAACATTAAAATGTTACAGAAATAAAGCAATACAATGCAAGATATATATATATATATATATATAAAAAACACAAGTATACAGATTAACAGAAAATAAATATGTAGGAAATGGTCATTATATTACTTTACTTCATCATTAAACATGTAAACATGTATCAAGACAGTTTTTCTATATTCAGTTACATACGTCGATTTTATATTCATGCGTTTTCTATGTTCAGATAAGAAGCGCATTGGCATTACAGCCAATACAGTTTTTAAGATTTCAAAGCGGCACTTCTGCGTGAAAGATGATGTAGATTAAATCAATGAACATCAAATCACTTGGCTTTTGTGAAAAAGCAAGGTCATGTTCTGTTTTTTTTTGAGATTTGGTGTTATTTTACAATAAAGACATGTTATATAGTGGTACATTTAAATCTCATTCTGTAATGCATGTTCAAACAGAAAAATAGATGTTTACTCCAGAAGTATGTGGGTATGGAAATTCTAGAGACATGCGTTCTACTTTATTCCCATTTAAATTTTAGTTGAGTAAATCTACTGTAGACTAACTAAAACAATTCAGGAGAAGAAGTCACCACTAAAACTAATTAGCATTTTAGTCAAAAGACTAATTAAAATTTGCTGTCAAAATGAACACAGTTTGAGATCGTTGTCCCCCCCCCCCCATGAGGGGAAAAAAAGAAACCAAGCTATTTTGGCACCTAGGGAATCATACCCAAGGTGCTAAAACTTTGGGAGCACATTCTGAATCCCATTTACAAGCGAAAATCCTTTGCATTGTTGCTCCAGTATTAGTCCACATTGACTATACTAGTTATTGGGTCACCAGCAGGTGCTTTGCAGGTCAAATGATCTTGGTATTGAAGGGGTTCATGGTTAGTGATGCAACGATTATTTTTTATTTAAAAAAAAAATAAAAATAGATGATTAGTTGACCAATTAAATAGATTCATCAGATAAAACACTTTTTTTTTAACTTTAATGCTAAAAACAAATTATGAATACAAATGATATCAACCTAACACAAAAAAACAATTCAATAGTACAGACCATACAATAATTAAAACACTATGGGCCCTATGCCAAGGTTGGTGCCAACTAAGGCTAGGGTCAGACTGAGGCAGTGCGAACGCGCGTTTAGGCGCACTTAATCACGGCCGTGCTAGCAGCAGATGCCGGGCAATGACGGCCAATATACGAAGTACGGTCGCACAAAAGTGCGGCCGCGCAACGCAAGCGGCAAACAAATGCATTTTTTCGAGAACGTGAAACCGCTAGTACTGACGTACAGAGTGCACTGCGTCCGCTAGCGGCGTGTGTGTGTGTGATTAGGAGACGTCAGACGCGGCTAATGTCCGGCCAACATAACGTCCAGACCCAAAAAGTGTTTTATTGATGATCCGTACAAAATCACGGATGAAACTGCGCATCGTATGACCACTATTGCGTATTCCGTGAAAAAATACGTCCATTCGTTCGAACGCACTTTTTCACGGACAACGTGAAAAATGCGTTAGTCTGACCCTAGCCTTAACCAGAGCTGTTGTAAAGAGTCAATATAGTCTATTGAGTTGTTACGTTAACAACAGCCCTGGTTAAATTTACACCAATATTTGAATAGGGTCCTCCATCTATAAAATGCACTCAGAAAGACACGGTTATGCACATATTTATGTCCTAACAACACTTAACTCACCCACAGATCTCTCCAGGATGTCCAGAAAGATTAAACCTAAGGCTAGGGTCAGACGAGCGTGATTTCTACGGACTGTAAGTCCTTGCACACGGACGTACGTCAGTACGGAAGACACAGTAGTGGCCACACAGTCCGTTTTTTTCACTGACGTATATTTTGACGGATGTAGGAGGGAAAATAAATTAAAAAGCAAAACCATTTTGTCCGTGAAAAATGCTGGACGTATAAATGCAGTCCGTCTGACCACGTTCCATCACTCACACACAAAGCTATGCGGACGTTGCGGACGCAGCGCACTTTGTGCGGCCATTCTAGGGGTTGTACGTTCTTGCCTGCCTTGCGTCCGTTTGCCGCGGCCGTTGTGCGTCCGCAGTTCAGTGCGGACGTACTTCATGTGTCGGGCTCCAATGGACTTTCTTTCATGCTATCACGGACGTACTTTTAGGCGCAATCACGGACGTGAACACTACGCTCGTCTGACCCCAGCCTAACAGTAAAGATAAACCCCTCCCTAATCCCCCCAGTCTTTTTTTCTTACACGGTTTGCGTACTGTACTTAACTTTCATACATACGTAAATTGAGTAACTTGCATAATTTTCCCACACAAGGCACGCTTTCACCCCAAATGAACACTGCTGCGAGTGCTCTGTTAAACATGATGAGGTCAGCATGAAAGCGGGGTTAATAAAGCTAAAGTGGCTTTTAAAATAATTTCATGAACAAACTGAGTGAGGGACCGGAGGTGGAGTGTGGGAGGGAGTTTGAGGAAAAGGAATGGACCGGACAGAGGGAGGCAGCACAGGTCTCTAGCGATACAGCTCCTTTACCCAGAGGCAGTACCTCAGGGTCTGTGCTATAGTTCTGCTACTGTGGTAACGGAAAACAATCTGTTTATACCGGACCTAACCCTAGAACTAAATCCTACAGAGTAAAGTAGCGGCACGTCTTCTATCCACTCCATAGTAGCCTCTGATTGACGTTTAACCCAGTCTGATGCTTAGACAACTATTCTCATTATCAATTAATCGATTAGTTGTTTCAGTCCATATGGCTTTGTTGGGATCAGGCCCATTGGATAATTTTGGCAAGTGGACATTATGGTGTTTTTTTTTCTTTTTAAAAGGAGGGGAGACTATAATCTTGTTCATACTTCTCTTTCTTATGCTTTAGTATGGACTCGTTCAGCACAAAGTCTTTGGTCCTTCAAGCACAGAAGAAAGTGTTGAGTAGAATGGCAACAAAGTCTGTAGTGAGTGCATTCTTGGATGAGGTCGGGAGCGCGATTTTGGATGAATTGTATAAGGCACTAAAGGAACATAAACATAGCCGCAAGGAGGCACACAAAGTGATCAAAAATCTCATTAAAATCGTGGTAAAGGTTGGTGTTCTGCACCGCAATGCTCAGTTCAATGCCGATGAGCGTCTAGCTCTACAGAATTTACGCAAAAAGTTTCACGCACTCGCCATGACTGCAATTAGTTTCTATCAGATCGATTTCACCTTTGACCGCCGCGTCTTGTCTAACCTGCTGACTGAATGTCAGGATCTACTGCACCACGCTGTCCAACACCACCTGACACCAAAGAGTCATGCACGCATTAACCACCTCTTTGGACAGCTAGCGGACCCCAACTTTTTAACAGCATTATACAGCTCAGCTGAACCATTCCGCACATACTTACAGGGAATATGTGCTGGCATCAATCACATGCTGGAAGAAGGGAGCATTTGAAATGGGAATACCAACTGGCTTGAGAGATTTTCTAGTTGTGTTATGCAACACCATAGAAACAGTGGTCACATGGTTGTCATCACCCCAAAAAAGGATCACATACGGTCTTCTGTATGTTTCTATGAAAAATAAACAGTTGCAACTCCAACGAAATGTGTAAGAAAAGAGTCTGGCATCATGCCTTCTTCATAGCATATATGCATGATTTATAAACATTTTAGAAAGTTTTATATATAAAAAAGTCAATTTCAAAATATTGTATTTTGTTTATATTTTTTGCTCTGTTTTCTTTTTAAGGTTCATGTTTATATTAAATGCTGTTCAAGTGTAGTCTTCAGAGCATTTACAAAATAGATATGATATTTGGGGGAAGTGGCTTCTGAAAAATAACAGACTGTCAGGTAGGTTATATCACAAGGTATAGCAACACTTTATCTGCCGTACGCAAGATATAGATAATGAAATATGAAAGGATACAACCGTGGTTACTTAAAAAAAAAAAAATCTTTTTTATTTATTTTCTGTTACAAAGTATTCTTGACCAAAATTCTTCGTTCTTGGGGGGGGGGGGGGTCACCCCATCATTCAGCCTTTTCTGTTCACTCTTTCACTGGTAGTGATCACTACTTCCCAGAAGTACAGTCTCTATGCTACATAGCACAAGGCAAAAAGGAATGCACAGATTCATGTGAACCCTATATAGCAGCCGTCATTCATAGCTCATGATGTGTAGATTGGGCTACAATCACCACCCTGGCAAGTGTAGAAGCGAATGATCCGGGGTGATGAGACACTGTAACAAAAAAAGAGAGGCTTGTCTAAGTAACCGGGCAAAGACATACACAAATACGAAACTGGTAGTATGTGTCAAAAGCGATCAGATTTATCTAGTGATGCAGTTTTTTTTATAAAATAAATGACAGATACGAGACTATGTAATCAATGCATATTGAAGGAAGAAGTGTATTTCACAGAGGTATATGTCAATCGCAAGAACATAAAGGATGATAATGTGACTTCAAATAAGAGGGAGTAAAGTTTAGAAGCAATTACTTTAGGTATGTTGGAGCAACACGAGAAATATAATTAAGTCTTGCAAGTCATACAATAACAAAGACTTGGCTTTACATCAAAGTTTCAAAGACTGGAAGAGAAATGGGTTGGGAAGTCCAAGATGTGGAACGAGGTTAGATAACAGACATTAAAAAGAAGAAAAAAAAATAAAAATAAAAAGCTGGGCAAAAACAGGAAGGGGATACATCAGTTACATAAATACTATCAAAAGAATACAAGCCACAGCATGCGATAGGGTCAAGGAAAATAGAAGTACCGATGCCAGAGCCAAAGAAAGTCTAAAACAAATACAGTCTTCACTGTTACAGCATTATAAACTCATTGAGTTATGTCAGTGATGCGGAATTCTGCTAGTAGAAAGTAGTAGACCAAGGATTGAGATATGACAGGGCATCCATGTCAGGTTGATGGAGATGCATTGGTCTCTATTAGGGGCCCAGAACCCCACAACTCTTAAGGTCACAGAGGCTGATCACCCACTGGAGCCATAGCTGTATGAGCGACTTTTTCATCAGACTATGGACGACCCAGGTTGTATGACTATGTACAAGTAGTGTTATCTACTGCAGATGTTTTCAAACAACTAGTGAGAGTTCTCCTTGGGGAAAAAGAGAAAAAAAAAGGACATTTTTTTTAATTTAACCCCCGCATGAACAGGGCTCAGAGCTCCAAGCAACTCCATAAACCACGTTATTAACTGCCGACTAGTTTGTGTGTGCTGTGTATATACAGGTATTATATACGTGTACGTGTTGCTGTGTATATATATTCTGTCTATACAATATATGTTATACGTGTGCACACACACACGCAATTCACCGCAGTGTCCCTGGAGTCCAGGGTACGGATCCAAAAATCCACCAAAAAAAATAGCAGATACAATCCGAAGTACCGGATCACTTTGAACTGCCGTAAAAAAGCACACGGAATGCGTCCAGAAAAAGCAGCCGTTCTGCCAAACACACCAGCCACCGGAAAACACAGGGGGGGGGGGGGGAATAATAAAAAAAAAAAAAAAAAAATGATTGAAAGTGTCAGAATTGAACCGGTGTTTGCAAAAAAAAAAACAATAAACTACTGGATGAAAATGTCTGGAATTAACATAAGGTTCTATGAATAATAAAAAGGTCGGTTACAGAAAAGAAAAAGAAATTGCCGAAAACAAATCCCAAAAAGTGCCAAAGAGACTTTTTGCTGCAGATTAAAAGAATGAACGGTTTTATTAGATATATTGCATAAAAACGGGAATATTTTTTTACATTTAAACCTATGGGATTCGCCTGAATAAATCTGCCAAATGAAACCACTGAACATCAGGGCATTTCTCTGACAGTCGGTGTCTTTGAATAGATTAACCATGGCTTCTCTATGGGAACTTTCACTGCCATTGAACAGACACCATATTTGCTGGCAATTCACCAAAATTTGGCAAACTGTCTGCTTTCTGAATAGCTGAACATTCACTGTTCGGTGCAATTCTGGGGCTAGATCGGCTCTCTCTGAATAACCCTGTATGTGTGTGTAGTGTGTGTACCCCGTACGTGCATGGGTTTTGAATTGTGGCAACTGGACCAGGTCATCCTAGTTCGAATGGAATCAGTCTCTACTCTGCTGAAGTTGTGTGACCATAGTGTGATGCAATGGAAACCACTCGACCTCTTCCCATGTTGGGGGATTAGTCGTATGACTATGTACCTAGAGGACAACCAGCCTTACTGAACTCTTTGCTAGTCTTTTCTGTTGAGCTGTATTCCTAAACCTAGTAACAGCTCCTTCTCTATTGTTCGCTTACTGGATTATTCCTGTTTTGAGCAGATTGCTTAATACACAAACCAAAAAGGCGTGAATAAGTACATTACTAATTTTGCGACAAACCCTCACAAAACATCTGACGTAAATCTTGTCTCTCCTTTTAGGATTAACCCTTTCACTTCCTTAAGAACTCAGATTTTTAGAAATCCACAATAACATTGAATAAATGGGATCAGTAAGAGAAAGATGACATGGCAAAAAAGGGTTGTAGTGAATGGGAAAAGATTTGGCACTACGAAGAAAGAAAACCTGACCATTTCTACCTAGAGAACCCATAAAATACGCACAAGATACATATGACCAAGTAGGAATAATTTAGTCATAAAAACGGACAAATCAAAATAAAAAGATACATAAAGAAAACCCACATGTTCTATTTAACCCTTTCAGTACCAAAGTCGAGTTAATTCAATTTTGCATTGTAATACATTGAAAAGCAATCAATAGCACGTCAAACCCCCTTTGCATATCTTTTTTGCGGCAAGATTAGTGTGCCCCGGGGAGAAACGTTAATTCACTGTAAGAAGTCACTCCTGGAATACTGGAAAACAAGCTGCAAACAGCAGTCCCAAACCTCGAACAAAAAAGTTCAAAAACATTGCTGTTGCATTACGATAACCAGGGAGAAGGCAGAAAAAAAAAAAAAAAAAAAAGGGAAAGCTCTGTGGTCCCTCACTACTGTAAAGAGATAACAGGGATTTAGAATTGTTGAAAATTCCTGTACATTACAGATACAAAAGGTGTTACTGTAACTTCCGTGCCACATAGATATTTGTATATTCTACTGGTATTTTTTGGAAGCTGTTTTGCCAATAATCTCATTATGATCGCTACAAATCCCCATAAACTGGATATCTGACCATTTTATTATCTACACCACATTTACTGTATTTGACAAAAAGCCTGCATGCTAATAATGCAGACCCTGCGTGAAATTGTGCTAGATAATAGACACTAGAGTTCAAAACCTTTCATTCCTACAACATTCCTGAGTGTAAAGGAATACATGTAAAAAAAATTATTAAAAAAAAGAGCAAATTTACATTATCTTAATTTTTTTAGCCATCACAGAACTATAATTTCTGTGATCAAATTCTATTTGACCCTATACTTATTTCTTAACTTCACATTGTACGTTTGAAATAAATTATATTTTTTCCAGCATACACTGCTTGGTAGTGAAAGTGTTAATTAGCAGTGAATCTACACAGGGCATCCGATTCACTAGCAACATATGCCTACAAAAGCTGGGCCGATCATAAACCCTTAGGCCTCATTCACACCGATACGCACATACATGCGTATTGTACTATATGCAAATCAATGGCGCCACACACATAGCAGCGTATGGAGCCGTATATATGCACTGCGTAATCGTGCGCAAAAACAATAGAACTGAGCTGCGTCCCGGCAGGGTGTTTTTGCTTTTTTACGCATGTATACGCGTGTGCGCACGCGTACTTTACTAAGTTTAACCCCCCCAATGGTTTTCCCCGAGTGTGAGCCACACTCGGGCTGCATACATTACCTGTCTATGCGCTCCCTCGCTGATCCCCACTGTCTCCTCCGGCAATCGCAGAGTTTCACTTCCTGGTTCCCTTCTCGCGTGGCTCAGGGTTACAGCTTTCAGCACTGAAAGTTAACCCCAAGCCACACTCGACCAGGGGACTAGGGAAAATTAAATATTGCATATACGCGCCGATGTGAGCGCATATGTAATATTTTTTTTTGAAAAAGGATTTTACCAGGAAGGATACATTGAGATTTCTCTCGTTTTCAAGTATGTCCTGGGTGGCGAGTATGTACCGTTAGGTGTCTTGCCCAAGGACACTTACTGGAGAGGTTGCTCGCTGGGATTGAACCCATGACGCCACAGGTTCTCTCCATGCAGAGCAGTGATGTTCCCTCTACTCCACCCAGCCGGTAATATTCAATTTTTTTAAAAAATGTGCGTGAATGAGGCATTAAAAGAAGGGGTCAGCAACCTTGGCCTCACAGATGTTTTGGAACTACATTTCCCATGAGACTCTGCAAACACAATCAGTGGCTGAGCTTGATGGTAGATGCAGTTCCAAAATACTTGGAGGCCAAAGGTTGCTGACCCCCTCGCCCTTCCCTCTCTAAAGCATGGGTATACAAATCACATACAAGGATGTAAGAATGGCAAGTAATCCATTTAGGACATGTCTTTCCCAGTGTATAACAGTAGAAGAATTATAGAGTATAACTAGTCCATACATCCAATAATGCCATCAGTCTGTTACTTACCAGCAGTGTCACTAACGTCATACTCGGATTTCTTTAACGGCACATCTTTACGACCATCAGCCGATGCCTGAGACTGAGAAAAGTCAGATAAAGAAAATGAATTATAAAATAGGATTAACCCTGTGCTAGGTTTCCCTGCATCTAAAAGTAAAACGGTGATAGGAAGAGAGATATTGGAGCAATATGATATGGAATGGGTTGAGAAGGAGAACAGCAGGTCAACTTGGCACATGGGTGAAAGGTTGCATAACCTGAGGGTTACTATAGAAACCGTACAGCCTATGCGGCTTATTAAAATATAAATCGATTATGATTAGTCATGTATTCAGCAACAGCTATTAAAGTAGATATGTCCATGAAAAAAGGACGTATGAACGTTGAACACCAAGATTTGGAAACACTGGTGTAGTGTGCATATTAGAATATCCCTAGCGGGGGGAGGGGGGGCGTGGCCAGCTCCGAGTGGGAGCAGACGTGTCTTGGTGGAGCTCCGCACGTCTTCCTCGCTAATAGACCCCCAGACAACCTTATTTACACAGTTTTTCCCTTTCGGGGTCTTGGTGCAGCAGGCCACTGGTATTGACCTGTCCGCAGCCCGTTCAGCCCCCCTCCAGACCAGAGACCTTGTTAGCGGCTGCTGACTCGGGGCTGGAGCACGACACGGCAGCCATCTTGCGGCCTACTTCCCGACTTCAGATGACTACCGGCCTTGCTGGTCTTCCTACCTCTTTCCAGACAGAGATCCTGCTGAGAGTCGAGTAGATGGAGGGCCCACATTTCCCAGTCGCCAAAGATGACCGTCTTGCGGGAGAGGTGGATGACCCGGCGGGAGTTGGGGAGATGGATCTTCTCCCCCCACTGGCAGTGAGGGGAACATGGCTTCAGGCCTGCCTGCAGATGCTGGAGGGAGAGGATGATGAAGCTCCGCTCACCAGAGGTGTATGGCTCCAGGTGATGGCAGTATTGCGGAGCTGCCGAGTGACGTCGACCCTGAGGGCGGATGGGTTCAGGAAGCCGGAGATCTCCTCCTTATTGGAGCCTGTGGAATGCCAATCAGCCGCTGTGGCCGTCGACGAGGGCTACATGGAGACGGAGGCTTCGGATGAAGCACTTCTTCCCCACGATGTTGCGCAGGGTCTGCAGAACAGAGAAGATGTGGTGCACAGTGATGGAGGTGATCGGAGTGCTGGGCGGCCGGTTGCTGTCGGCGAGGCTGCCGCTGCGTTGGTTGCTGAGTGCCCCCTCATGCTGCCAGAGATAACGAAAGAACCACACCCGGACGGGCTTCCAGCTGGTGGGTTTCGGGCCCGCAATGCGCTGACGGCACCCGGCCAGACAGCCCACTCTGCTTATTCGTTAGACACTGGTTGAAGAGACCTGTCCGACAGTGTCTGGCCTCCAGCGTGCTTTTCCCCCTTGATGCGTTTTTTTCTGCGAATCTTAAATTTTATTTTTATGACGGCTTCGAGGACACTTTCTATTGTCTTGGTTTTTTTTGGCGTTTTATTTTGTTTTGTGACTATTTTGAAGATACTATCTACTGGTCTTACTTGGCTCTGCTGACTCTTTTTGATGGTGTTCCCCGGCTGGGGCCACTTATTCGCCTACTGGTCACATTTTTTGCAGGCCCTTTGACAAGTCTATGCTTTCGCTGCCATGTTTAATTTTTCTTATTTTATGCCATTCCATAGCTGACGTGCTGTGGTCCTGCGAGGCCACCTGCTTTTATGTTTGTTTTATGTTATTATGCAAACCTCAAAAATAAAGAATTTTAAAAAATAAGAATATCCCTAACAGGAATAGAAAAATGTTGGAGATGCAAGATTACTAAAGTAGACTATGATAGTGCATGATATGTTAAATTATAAGCAATCATCACCCCTGCTTCCCACTTACATAGGCTTCACAGTATTCGATTTTCGCCCCAGTTACAGATGCACGGAATTGAATGAAGAACAAATAGGAAGTTCCCTGAGGCCTGAAACACAAAATTAGGATTTGCATTCATGCATGCATATGACAGACCTAATGATGTTTAGAATTGTAATCCATTGCGAGCACCTCACCTCCCGATTGAACAGGAGAATATCAAGCCATCTTCACTCAATCCAACGCTTATTTTCCACTTCTGTAAAAAGAGTCACGAGAACCACATTGAGAAAGCCAGACTTCATAAAATGTCACACTGACAGGTTTTCTGCCCTCGAATCAGTAAGGGTTATGACTAGTGGTGCACGAAATAAAGCATTTACGGCCGATACCAAAACTGAAAATTGAAGCCCCGGCCGAGCACGGGGGGGGGGGCCTCGCCTGGAGACCCGGCCGAGCGGGGGCTCGCCTCGCTTGGAGGACCGCCGAGCGGGGGCTCGCCTCGCTTGGAGGACCGGCCGAGCGGGGGCTCGCCTCGCTTGGAGGACCGGCCGAGCGGGGGCTCGCCTGGAGGCCGGGCGGGGGCTCGCCTGGAGGCCGGGCGGGGGCTCGCCTGGAGGCCGGGCGGGGGCTCGCCTGGAGGCCGGGCGGGGGCTCGCCTGGAGACCCGGCCGAGCAGGGGGGGGGGCGCTCGCCTGGAGACCCGGCCGAGCAGGGGGGGGGGGGCGCTCGCCTGGAGACCCGGGCGAGCAGGGGGGGGGGGCGCTCGCCTGGAGACCCGGCCGAGCAGGGGGGGGGGCGCTCGCCTGGAGACCCGGCCGAGCAGGGGGGGGGGCGCTCGCCTGGAGACCCGGCCGAGCAGGGGGGGGGGCGCTCGCCTGGAGACCCGGCCGAGCAGGGGGGGGGGCGCTCGCCTGGAGACCCGGCCGAGCAGGGGGGGGGGGGGGCCGCTCGCCTGGAGACCCGGCCGAGCAGGGGGGCGCTCGCCTGGAGACCCGGCCAAGCAGGGGGGCGCTCGCCTGGAGACCCGGCCAAGCAGGGGGGCGCTCGCCTGGAGACCCGGCCAAGCAGGGGGGCGCTCGCCTGGAGACCCGGCCAAGCAGGGGGGCGCTCGCCTGGAGACCCGGCCGAGCGGGGGGGCGCTCGCCTGGAGACCCGGCCGAGCGGGGGGGCGCTCGCCTGGAGACCCGGCCGAGCGGGGGGGCGCTCGCCTGGAGACCCGCCGAGCGGGGGGGGGGGGCTCACCTGGAGACACAGCCGAGCAGGGGGGGCTCCAGGCCCATGATTCGGGTGACTGATTGGGGGGGGGGGCTGAGATTGCATTGCCTAAACTCACAATCGGCCCCGAGCTCCTCCAGCGTTGGCAGCCCCCATGGTGAGTGGTGACAGTCCTCCGGCATCCAGTTCCCACTCTGTCAGGTGCCGGCCTCCATGCCCTGGTTTCGGATGGCTGATTTTCAGCTCCCCCCCCCCCTCTCCGGTTGATTTTTCTTATCAGCCGAAAACACAATCTTCGGACGATAATGCCGGTGGCCGAAATTTAGGTGCATCCCTAGTTGTAACTGCTCAGTATCGCAGAATCAGCAACCCCCCTCCCCTGTAATATAAAATATATATAATTGAGATTGATATATATAGAGATTGAGATATATATAATCATAGTACATCTTCCATGAATGGCGTTTTGCTTATTGTGAATACCATATTGACTTTGTAAAACAGGTCTACTTCACGTCTTTGTGTCTATGCGATCCTAGTATTTTGGATCCTCATTATACACATTTGACTGGCTCGTGAAAAAAAGAAAATGGAGGTGACTCTTAACCCCTTCACTATCAAGTGAAGTTCCAAAAAAAACCACTGTCAAAAAACTGTTTTTTGTGAAAACATTTTGAATTAATTATAAAATAGGAAATATTTTAGCTTATACCTATTGTATGTCTTACCATAAATAACCTATTTTGGTCAGTAGATGTCGCCATCTTCTGCCAAATTGAGTTAGAGGTTTGAGCTGCTGGTCTATTTTCTTCCCTGCATCGGCTGCTGAATGTCGGATATTTCACAGCATTCAGCATCTGAGTTTACAATTTTTAGCTCTTTGGGCAAAACAGGGATAAAACTTGAGACACATTCTGCAGCCCAAAAGCAAACAAATTTCATTTGCTTTTGGGCTGCAGATCAGAATAGCGAGATAACTCGATATCAGGGCACCACATGGTGCTTTTGAAGCCCGAGACATCTCGATCTCGGTAGTGAAGGGGTTGAGTTCTCCTGTTGGCTCCCACCTTTTATCTAAAATCCACTAGCCTTGAAACTAGTGATGAACCAAAATTTCAGGAACTGAAACATATCAGCCAAAAATTAGGAATGCACCGAAGTTAAATATCGGCCGAAAATTGTGCTTTCGGTCACAATGGAAAATTCAGCCGGAAAAATAAAAAAAAAAAAAAATTTCCTTTCAAAATAGAGCCTGGAGGCCCGGCCAAGCCGGCCTCCAGGCTCAGACACTCGGGAGGGGGGCTTGCCTGAGTCTGAAGGCCGTCTGAGCAGGGGGCTCGGGTGGGCCTCAAGGCCCAGGTGATGTATTTTGTTGGGGGGGCGGGGGTGAGAGCGTTGCACACTCACCTGCATCGGCCCCGAGTCCTCAAGCGGTGGCAGTCCTCCTGCATCCAGTGTCCTCTCTCCATTGGTCGCCAGGATAACGTCACGGAAGCCTTTGACCCTGGGTCAAAGGCTTCCGTGACGTCATCCCGGCGACCGACACAGAGGGACTTTGGGATCAGGCGAGTTCCTGGCTGGACTCCAGGCCCAGGTTCTCACATCTGATTTTCGTCCGAACCGATCCCGAATTTTCAGTTTCGGACGGAAATTTCCATTTCAGTGCACCACTACCAAAAATGGTGTAAACAACTTTCGGCCAAAAGCAGAACAGCCGAAATATCAGCCGAAAATAGAGGACATCAAGCTGACACCAAGCAAGCGCCCTTCTGATGCTGCTCAGAGTTAACAGGCTGCCTGTGGAGGGGCTTCCACTGAAGCCTGTGTGAAACATTAGCTGGACACTACTCGGTTCCCCTACTAACATTACCGTGCAGCTCTGCCTTGTGTGTGCAGTGACTCCCCAGGTCTCTGTAGAGCAGCGCTGGCAGGCCGTGAGATAAGAATCTCACCCAGCCGAAACACCAGGAGGCAGGGAAATGCTGAGCAGAGACACACACAGACCAAGCAGTGTGTGTGTCTCTGAGGAGGGTGCCACAACAGGTGAAATAATAATAACAGAAAAGGACGGAGACTAAAAGGTTTATAGAGGAGAGAAGCTCAATACAAATTAAGGGGTGCACTGCGATATTAGGCGCACGCAGAGAGGACAGGCATTAGGCACAGGGACAGAATGCGACAGACATAAGACACCGGGAGAATACATATATATATATATATATATAAAAATACAATTATCACATGAATATATGCACTAGATGTAAAATAACCACACCAAAACAGGACAAAAAATATCTTAAATGTTTTACTGTGGATTCATTTAAATTCATGATATTAATTAAAAAAGTCTAGTATTAATACGATTATACAAAAAACTGAATATAAATTTGGAGGTGAAAAAAGTAATTTTTGGTTTAATTTCGGTTTTCAGCCAAGTCCATCCAGAATTTTTGGTTTTAGTATAGGGGCAAAAATTTACATTTTGGTGCATCAGTACTTGAAAAAGCTTTACGATATATAATGGCATCATGCAATGGGGCACAGATCAAAACTCACCTCATTGGTCCCACCCTGAGCCACGTATGTGAAGGTGCAGGAGAAATCACCCTAGGATGAACACACAAACACTCAGGACAGCAGATGAACATCTAGGTCTCTAGTACATCACTTGAGTACATCCACAAACAGTGCAGGTTTTCAGCATCTTTATACACAAGTACAGGTGGATCTGTCAGAAAGAACAGGATACATTAATCCACCAGTGCTCATGTCAGGGGAGAGAGGAAACGTACACTGATGGGATTACTTGCAAATGCACAGTAAACATAAATTTAAAGAAACTGCTAACTCACAGAACAAGATGACATATGAACTAATTAATAAACTAGATGTAAGGATTTGGAACTAGATCTCCCATGATGCTTTTCCTCTCAATAGAATGTCTAAGCAAACAATGAAATGTAGTTCCAAAACAGCTGGAGGACCAAATTGATTAGCTACTTATTCAGATATTCTCATTGAAACAAATGGCGCAGGGGGGGGGGGGTGTGTCGACTTTGGTGCCAGTTTGCTTAATAATGTTTGGCTCAAGATAGATTATTTTTCCTAATAGAGAAGGGTCCAAGGTAATCTCTTATTTTAGCGTCTTTAATTCCCTATGGAAGAATCAAGCGTTTTAAATTCCAGCCACTGCTGAACACCTTGCAACAAATGTTTATAAACACAATGTTGCAAGTTGAAGTAATTGCTGACAGCTTGAAAAAAAAGCTACTGTTAGGCTTGATTTGTCTGGCTCCTAGAATAAAACATGACTTCAAATCTCGTTTAAACATGATGAGCACAAAACTGTGAAAGGTGAAATAACTCAGTAGTGAAGGGGTTAATAAGAGCAGTTATTTAGGGGTTAATAACAGCAGTTATTTAGGGGTTAATAACAGCAGTTATTTAAGGTAGTTTTGTGTAATGTTAGATGAAAAAAAAAACAATTATGTTATAACTCAGTAGTGAAGGGGTTAATAAGAGCAGTTATTTAGGGGTTAATAAGAGCAGTTATTTAAGGTAGTTTTGTGTAATGGTAGATGAAAAAAAAAACAATTATGTTATAACTCAGTAGTGAAGGGGTTAATAAGAGCAGTTATTTAGGGGTTAATAAGAGCAGTTATTTAAGGTAGTTTTGTGTAATGGTTAGAGGAAAAAAACAGCAATTATGTAAAATACCTATAGCAGTGAATTTGTTGAGTCAGCAAAACTTGGTATGGGAGGAGAAACTCAAAGCTTTCTTGCAACATTGTATAAATATTGAGTTCGCAGCAGCAGCTCTGAGAATAAAAGACGCTAAAATACTAAATTGGCTTGATGGCCTTAATAAAAGACGCTAAAATAAGAGATTACCCCAATTTATACAAGACTATCCAATTTGGGTTGAGTCAGTTGGATTTTGATAGAATCATTATTGTAATGAATGGCGCAGGGGTGCCAGTTAAATTAATTCCTTCATATGATTTTGAGGTAGAAATGTCAAAATTATTTAAACTTTTTTTTTTTTTAATTTAAATTATACTTTCATCAATAAGAAGCTTAACAAATAAGCTAAATTCAGTCCCTGAATAAGAAGCTCGCAGAACATGGAGACAAATTCAGATTCATCAGAATCTCTGCATTCTGACAGCAGGACAATCACACACACTGCAGAGATCAGGCCATCAGAATAATGTAGCAGTTATTGCACATTCATGAAAAATACTCTTAAAACAGACATAGAAATGAATAGAAGTCAAAATAACGTGAACAAGGAAAGGGAGCAATCCAACAGCATGGTGATAAGGTGTCCTATACTCAGCATTATAGCGTGCACCTCCCTACCAGTTTAATGGAATAGCTGTGCTCCAGACCACCGGGTTCCACGACAAACTCTTCTGTCTTGGCCTCATCTTGTGCATAAACGCCGGCTAAAATAAAGAAAGCAGCAAACAACCAGGACGCAGCCATCTTCTGCGCAGCAAGAACCCACTATGAACCGTCAGCAATCTGCAAAGAAGGACTGCAAACTCCATACCATAGAGTAAGTCAGGAAGGTAGGAATAAAAGGAGGGGTGTGCTAGAGCGGCCCATTCATCATAAAGACGAGAGAAAGACAGTCCCCACGCAAGCCAGTGTCTTCCGCTCGCCGGAAAAGCGATGTGATTGGTCGGATGAACACTGCATTCAGCCAATCGTCTGCTTGTCTCGTTTTTCTTTTCGTCGCGTGGTATTTGTGTATGCTGTTTTGCGACAGTCCTTCCTGCCTTGAGCCGCTTCGAAAGCTCAGAGATCAGTGAAGGGGCGCCGTGTGTGTGTGTGATGGATGCCATATCAACGTGAACAGTCTCCGGCGTTTTCTGCCTGTCCCTGCATTTCACTGAGTTCTTGGTACATAGGTGGGGGCCTCTTTTTATGCTTGTCAATACATTGATCTGGAAACCTTCGAGCCATGCTTTCCAACATACCTGGCTCCATGTTTATAATCTTGTTTTTCGTTGGTTCTTATTCCGGTTTTTAATCTTCTAATGTCATTTTTGAAAAGAAAAATCACTTGGGCAATAAAACAGCCCAAACAGTGTGACACAGATCATCTGATTCCAGGATACTCTTATAAAAGGTATGTCCATATATGAGGGGTGACTGACAGCAACTCCTGCAATTCATCAACGGTTTGGGGTCAGACGAGCGCAGTTATCACGTCCGTGTTGCTGCACATTTGTACGTCCGCGGCAGCATAGCATTCTGACCAATGGAGCCCCACACACGAAGTACGTCCGCACGGAATTGCGGATGCATGACGGACGCGGCAGACGGACGCAGGTTAGGCAAGAACGTAAAACCACTAGAATGGACATGCGGAGTGCGCCATATCCGCAACGTCCGCATAGCTTTGTGAGTGATGGAACGTAGTCAGACGGACTGCATTTATACGTCCAGCATTTTTGACGGACAAAATGGTTTTTCATTTCCCATCTACATCCGTCAAAATTAACGTCCGTCACAAAAACGGACCGTGTGGCCACTACTGCGTCTTTCTTCAGAACGTGCGTCCGTACAAAATGCGCTTGTCTGACCCTAGCCTTAGGTAGGATGTACCTGGCAGTGCTCAGACTTAAATTAGCTTTGCCTATGATATGACATCATTCAAGTAACAGAGTAGGGAAATCCGGTATATAAAATGTAAACTTGGACATATCTGCCAGGTTCTGCTTACATATTATGCATCCAAGTTAGTACATGGTATTTACATGGTTTTTTTATTGTTGTTTTTTAAATTTTGTGACCCTTTTATCTGCTGAGCCATTTCATCCCTGTGTACTCAGCTCATATTGACCATTAGGGTTATTCAGAGAAAGGTGAAAACCAGGAGAAGTGTAAATTCTAGGTCAAAATAGTCTAACCAGAAAATTTTTCCCATTTATCTCACTTTCCAAATCGGCTATTTTGACCTACAGGGTTATTCAGAGAGAGGTGAAAAGCAGGAGAATGACTGGAGAATGGAAAATTCTAGGTCAAAATATCCGATTTGGAAAGTGAGATAAATGGGAAAAATTTTCTGGTTTGGCTATTTTGACCTAGAATTTTCCATTCTCCAGTCATTCTGCTTTTCACCTCTCTCTGAATAACCTTGCTAGAATTTTCACTTCTCCAGTCATTCTCCTAGTTTTCACCTCTCTCTGAACCCTGCATGTTTTGATCATCACGTTTAAACATTAGCAGTCACGGGTTTATTTAAGAACCCAGGAAAAACTATATTATTTTTTATGACAGATCAATAATCTATGTCATGCCATCTCAGAATGGCTTTTTTTTGCTTTACCATAGCAAAGTGTAAATAAAGGATTCCTATAATTTGGCATAGTATAAAACCTACCCCCCCACACTTCTTATCATACAACCCTATTTGGGGTTATATATTCCATGTGATATTCTTGGGAACATCTACTCCATCCTGACCACGTTATCTGTTTTAAAGTGGTGAGGATTGCTTCTTCTAGCCCTGATCTGCTGATATTGCTGGGTGAAGTAGAGTTTCCTCCACCCCACCCAGCATCAACAGCAGTTGAGGCACGTTCAGTTCTAGGGATGCACCGATACCACTTTTTTAAGAACGAGTACCGATACTTTTATTTTATGTCATGTGAGCGCTTTCCAATAAGAACAGACCTCATATAAAAATGCCCCCAGCTCACAAGTATATATCCCCCCCCTGAGATATATATACAGAATGCCCCCAGCTCTGTGTGTGTATGTGTATAACACACACACACACCACCCCCCCCCCCCCCCCCCAGACCGGACTTGGGGCGCTGTCCGAATGCTCTATTGGCATTCGGACAGGCCCCTGCTGCTCATCGCGTTCATACTTGCCTTCCACGAGTGCCGCCGGCAAAGTCTTTGCACGTGCGCTCGTTGGAAAGCCCCCAGCTGCGGTCACGTGGGAGTTCGCGATATCGAGGCTGGGGGCTTTCCAATGAGCGGACGCGCGGAAACTTTGCTGGCGGCGCTCGTGGAAGGTAAGTATGAATGCCATGAGCTGCAGGGGCCTGTCCGAATGCCGATAGAGCATTCGGACAGCCGCCCCAGCCCCTCTGATGCCGGCAAGCCAGCTCAATGCTGGCTTCCGGTATCGAGGGAAATATCGGGGGCACTGTACGAGTACCAAGTACTCCTGCAGCACCCGGTATCGGCACCGATACTAGTATCGGTATCGGTACAACCCTATTCAGTTCCTCAGCAGCTGCTGAATTGATGCATTGCAGCAGTTCAGCTTGCTGCAGCCGTCTCACTGAACGCTTTGGCTGTGAATATGGAAGTGAAAGGGCAGAGGATTGCGTAATGAAAGGTGCTTGTTACTGCAAAATCCACTTTTGTCAATTTTATTACCACTTTAGTGTTAATGTTTTACCATGTTCCAATAAACATTTGCTGTTTTGATCCACCAAAACCTCAAACTGAACATTTCCTTATTGGATTATTTGCTCCATGGAGGCGGCCATCTTTCCCACGTCACACTCAGCTAACCCCGCAGCACCTTTCGACTTGGCTGCAAGTGCTAAGTTAGGAGTGCTGAGCACTGAACTGCTGAACAGCGTTCAGTGCCAAGTTGCTAATTTAGCACTTGCAGCGGCTGAGAAACTGAACGCGCCTCTGGTGTTCTGTCAGATGAGCCAATTCCATCACTTCCTGTGACGTGATTTCAGGCCGGTGTCAGAAGAGCATGGTGCGCCTGTACTGACATGTTTTCTGGCATCCGTTGCAGCGTTTCAGGGCCGGCCACACGCTGTAGCGTGCGCACAAATTGCGCTCGCTACAGTGGGTGTGCTGTGGACATTCTGAACGCCTCCCCGTCAAAGCACTATGACGAGCGTTTGGGGCTGCAAAGCGCGATCCTCCATAGGAAGATCGAGCCTTGCAGCACTGAACGCACTAACTGCGCTCGTCAAGGTAGCCAGATGGGCGTCAGAGTGTAAGGAACGTCCACTCTCACGGACGTTCCTTCCGCTCTTAAAAACGCTAGTCTGACCCCAGCCGTAGCAGAGGCGCGTTCAATACCTCAGCCGCTGCAAGTGCTAAGTTAGCAACTTGCCATTGAACGCTGTTCAGCCACTCAGCGCTCAGCACTGCTAACTTAGCACTTGCAGCGACCCGAGGAGATGCTGCGAGTAGCTGAGTGTGACGTATTAAAGATGGCCGCCGCCATGAAGCAAGTAACAATTCCGTACAGCAAGATGGCCGCCGCCATGAAGCAAGTAACAATTCCGTACAGCAAGATGGCCGCCGCCATGAAGCAAGTAACAATTCCGTACAGCAAGATGGCCGCCGCCATGAAGCAAGTAACAATTCCGTACAGCAAGATGGCCGCCGCCGTGAAGCAAGTAACAATTCCGTACAGCAATGTTAATTTTGAGGTTTTTGTTCACCAAAGCACAAAATATTTATTTATTATTTACCCCTGCACATAGACATATATTACAGTTCAATTTATATTTTGTTTCAGAAGTAAACATAACGTTTATTCAATAAAAACGATCATTTGTGGTGTGTGCAAACAAAACGGAATTGTGCTGACTGCTTTTCTTTATCATATTTTGTCCGAGTGATACGAAAAACAATCTGAATCTTTAATTAAAAAAATCGTCGGCCATTTTGGATTCAAAATTCGCATCCAAAGCGTTCAATGACACTGCTGCAGCAAACTGAATTGCTGTGCTGCAGCAATTCAGCAGCTGCTGAGGTATTGAACGGGGCTCTGGTTAATGAAAACTTGGCTGTCTGCGCATGCATGTTACCGCATGCACGTACCAATTAACTTTTCGAAGGCAAAGCTGCCATCTTTGTTTTGGGCACTTCCTAACGGCATTTATTGAGACTGGACTGTGCTGTTGTTTTTATTCAGAGAAATCACCAGCAGGTCCTAGAACGGTAGTGACTTAATTTTTCTAGCTATCTGTATGCTTTGCCCGTGCATTAGTGAGGGGTCACAGCGGCTTGGCCTTAGCCTGTTGCTCTCCCGTGTTGTGACTGAAAAGTCAATTGGTATGTGCATGTGGTAATGCACAGTCAGCCAAGTTTCATTAACCAGCTGATTTCATGTCACCGGTAGTGACAGAATTGTCTCATCTGAATGCTTGGCTGATCTAACAGCGAGATGTAGAGTTTCCTGGCTGCCAGTCACCAGATCAGTTGCTCGCCACCCTTTTGAGACAACCTGTGATAACAAGCAGTCTGAGGCAACGATCGATTGAATCTGCACTTGCAGCTGTGATCCATCATTCTGCGCAGGATCTACGGAACTTGCATATGTAAAGTGCTCATATCCCATAATGGTGCTCAATTTGCGGTTGCTACGCTATACAAGTTGTATAGGAGCGCAAATTGTGTAGCAAAGCTTCGAGACTTCTGGGTTTGGAAGTCCTTGAGATGAAGAGGTGGAGCAGCGATGGACAAAAGGAGAGTAAAATCACATAAAATAAAAGGTGGTGGCGTCAAGTTTTTACTCTCTTCCCCACTGCTCCTTTCAGGACATTCCTCCATGCCCATCTATTACTTTCCCCACATTTGAGGTCCATACTATTCCTATGAGCAGGGCCCTCAACACTTCTTGTTTCCCTCATATGTCCGTTTACCTGTATCTCAGTCCTTTTGGTTATTGTAAAGCGCTGCAGAAATTGTTGGCGCTATATAAATAATGACGATAATAATTTTATTTTATCGAAACAATTTTTAATTTCTTTTACAGGACCAATAAAATTACAATCTTTATCATGGCAGAGATCATTGTAACCTTGAACAAGCATGAAGAGCAGGTGAGAATAGAGATATCAATACACAATGTGGTCTGTTCATAAAGCACCAAAATTGAATGTAATTACGGACTTTGTATTTCGGCTCACTTCGACGATTACATTTTGCCGACAATACGGTGCATTCACTTTTCATTGCATGGTCAGCGTATTTTGCAGAAAATGGAGTCACTGAAGCAGTTATGTGACGTCGGCGAAAGGGATGAATTTGCCTCTGAATTAACCCCTTCACTTCTGAGCTGTTTCATCTCTGTGTGCTGAGCTCTTTTTTTACTGTTTTGTGCTCCTCATGTTTAAATGTGATTTGAAGTATGTATAGCTTGGAAGCACACCAGGTAAAAAATACAAATTTATTGGTATCAAGCAAAGAATATACATAAATAGATGGTGTATTAGATTCAACAATCTAAGCATATGTATTCTACCCTGCAGGCTATAAGAAATCAATACAAAACATCATAGAAGCATAACAGTCCCTTAAAAAGAAAAAAGGAACCTAAAATTATATCCTACACAAAAAGAAAAAATGCAGCGGCTGCCCGGATGGGTATGTGGTGAAACCTCACCAAATGTTGAATCAGAAACACCAGATCATAAGAAAAAGTAAACCAAAATCAAGCAACCAAATATAGAGGTGACCCAAATACCAAGGAAACCTCCTCAGTAACCAAACTGGCAGAGACCTAGTGCCCCAACGTTTCGGCTATCAAGCCTTTGTCAAGAGTACATGAAAAGCGACAAGGTTGCTAATATATAGGAAAGAAAAAACTGAGTAAGTTACCCCCACGCGCAATATCCAATCGTCCGGATACACTGCACGTGTGCTGCGTTGAAACAGCGGCCACCGGTGATGATGTCGAGGGATCCGCTGTTGCGTCCTCAGCCCTCGCGGCACTGCCTGGGGGGTCTGGGTGCCCGGCGGCAGCGCTGGCTGGCCGGGTGCCAGGAGTTAGAGATGGCCGATTTGTCTGAGGGGGCGGGGCTTGGTGTGGTGACGCAGAGCTGCCGGCCTTAGGCTAGGGTCAGACGAACGCATTTTTCACGTTGTCCGTGAAAAGGTGCGTTCGAACGAATGGACGTATTTTTTCACGGAATACGCGATAGCGGTCATACGATGTGCATTTTCGTCCGTGATTTTGTACGGATCATCAATAAAACACTTTTTGCGTCTGGACGTTATGTTGGCCGGACGTGTGCAGCGTCTGACGTCTCCCAATCACGCAAACACGCCGCTATGCGGCCACAGCGCACTCTGTACGGCAGTAGTAGCGGTTTGACGTTCTCGAAAAAATGTGTTCGTTTGCCACTTGCGTTGCGCGGACGAACTTTCGTGCGGCCGTTCGTCGTATGTTCCCCGGCATTGGACATCATTTGCTGCTAGCACGGCCTTGATTTCGTGCGGCTAAACGCACGTTAAAACTGCTTTTGTCTGACCTTAGCCTTAAATGTAGGGCGCGAGGATTTGCTCGTCGCTCTGACGAGTAATTTTCCCGCATTGCCAGCTGACTCGAGTCTGTGTATTTTTTTGCATTCGTTGCTGATCTTTAGTTGATTGACCCGGAATACCCACTGACGATTTTTACGCTTAACCCCTGTGTGTATGTTTGTGTTTCATGCATATGTTGTACCGCATGGTTTCACTTGGGAAATCTTCCCTGCAGGTTGCTAACGAGTACGGGCCTCGCTCTACATTACCAGGTATCGTCTCAGTATGTGGGCCGTCCTTCATGTTACTAGATCGATTAACAGTTCTAGTTGCTTGTATAACATCTGGTCTGTTTCTAAAGCATATTGCACGAGCTATGATTATAGGCCTGCCCTGCAGGTTGCTAAATATAAGAGCCCTACAAGTTTTGTTTAACACCAAGTCGCAGTACAGAAGCATCATTTCTGATTGTAGGCCTGCCCTGCAGGTTGCCGTATACAGTGAGTATTTACTCTATATGGATGAGATCAAGTATATAGAATATTACCTCTGTTATCAATCCTGCACGTACCACAACCGTTACTGGTACCGGTCTGAAACCTACCAATAATCACGCTTTTGTTGTACAAGTCTCAAATCACTGTATCAATTTGAATATAGTTAACGTGTTTTCGCTCAGTGGTCTCTTGGTCATGAAACCATTTGAGGCTAAATGGTATCTAGAGTTTTGTGTTACCTCCCTGGCTGGGGATTATAGGTATTACAGTCTTTACTGCTTTCAAGTTTCGTATCACAGATATCTGTCCATAAAGATCCAAACAATGCTGATCTGGGGTGAGCGCCATAGCGCATGTTACATCCTCACCAAGCAAGGCGTCGGGTCTCTCCCAGTCACTGCAGACCACAGCGCATGCGCTAACCCAATCGGGGCGCATGCGCATAAGATCTGGGAAGAACACTGACTGGTTCAGTAGATGAGAGGAAGTTATCCTCCCTGGTGGCAAACATAATAAATGATAGCAGAACGGACCTTACATGAACTGTTAATAAATGATAACAGTTCATGTAAGGTCCGTTCTGCTATCATTTATTATGTTTGCCACCAGGGAGGATAATTTCCTCTACTGAACCAGTCCGTGTTCTTCCCAAATATTATGCGCATGCGTCCCAATCGGGTTAGCGCATGCACTGTGGTCTGCAGTGACTGGGAGAGACCCGACGCCTTGCTTGGCGCGAATCTCTCAATGTCGTTACCGGCGGCCGCTGGTTTCAACGCTGCACACGTGCATTGTATCCGGAGGATTGGATATTGCACGTGGGGGTAACTTACTCAGTTTTTTCTTTCCTATAGATTAGCAACCTTGTCCCTTTTCATGTACCCTTGACAAAGGCTTGACAGCCGAAACATTGGGTCTCTGCCAGTTTGGTTACTGAGGAGGCTCCTTGGTATTTGGGTCACCTCTATATTTGGTTGCTTGATTTTGGTTTACTTTCTCTTATGATCTGGTGTTTCTGATTCAACATTTGGTGAGGTTTCACCACATACCCATCCAGGCAGCCGCTGCATTTTTTCTTTTTGTGTAGGATATAATTTTAGGTTCCTTTTTAAGGAACTGTTATGCTTCTATGATGTTTTGTATTGCTTTCTTCTAGCCTGCGGTGTGTAGAATACATATGCTTATGCTTGTATTGTTGAATCTAATACACCATTTATTTGTTTATGTATATTCTTTGCTTGATACCAATACATTTGTATTTTTTTCACCTGGTGTGCTTCCAAGCTATACATACTCTGTTTTAGGACTTCTGAGGAATTGTCCACTAATTGGTTAGCACCCGTTTCTTGTATTTATATTTGGTGTGCAATATAACTTTTTTTTTTTTTTTATGGCAGATTCCTAATATAACAAAAAATAAAAAGTGAATTTCCATTCAGATTGCAATCCTTCACAACGTGTAAAATGTTTCACATCTCTATCATTCGAGCCTTTTGCGGATATATTTTTGATAGGGTACACTTGTTAAAAAAATTAGAAATGGGAACCCGTTACTGTATTTTAAAGAGGAAATATGCAATTTTTAGCTAAAACTAAATTTTTCATTAGTGCAGCATTTTTTTTCACATTATAATTGAAAAAGTGACCAATAGGGCTGCATTAATATATGTACACTTTACCCGGTCATGTTTGATATCATTGGAAAGGCCATCCTCTGGATTTCCAATATTATCAAGGATGACCCTCTAGCTGCCAATGATCGGGAGATAATAAATCCCTGGCCTGGGCAGCAACGGGTTAATTCCCCAACTGTTATCAGTGGGCAGGGGAGGCCCCAGAGGCTTGGCTGACAAAGATGTCAGCCACCTTCGGGAAAAGTCTGCAATCCAGTAAACACCAAAAATCGGGTCATTGTGCAGAAATTTCTGCGCAATTCAGCGGTCTGTGACTAGAAGAATCGATAGTTCTCAGTGTGAAAATTTTGGTGCTGAAGAATGAATTGTATTTCACTGTCAATTTGCCTGTATTTGGCAAATTGCCAGCTTTGTGAATACACAAATTTTCCTGAGATTCCAACTGCAGAGACTTTCACTGTTCAGTGGCAAACTATAACTGTGGAGAGAGACTGTGGAGACACAGGTTCGATCCCAGCAAGAGCACCTCTCCAGTAAATGTCCTTGGGCAAGACACCTAACAGTACATACTCGCCACCCAGGACATACTTGAAAACGAGAGAAATCTCAATGTATCCTTCCTGGTAAAATCCTTTTTGTAGTAAAAAAATAAATAAATTCAGTCCTTTTGTGAATAACTCTCTATATATAATTTGTTTAAACCACGCTGACCGAAAAATTCCCCACTTAATTAACTGCAGGACTGTACAGATTTGCGACTGCAAAATAAAACCGTTATGACATACCAGCATACAATCTTTAGGGACTAAATTGTCAGCCTTAAAGGGTTAAATACGTGTGTGCTTTTTTTTGGTTTTATATGCTTTATTATTGGACTGCGTAAACTCTGATTCCTTGCCAATTAGAGGATGACCCAGTCTGTTCTGGATATTGCTTCACATGAGAATGTTTGTTGATATTATTATGCCACGGATTTCTAATCTGTTGCATTTGGTATTTACAAATTAGTAAATGGAACACCGGGCAATTTTTTTTTTTTTTTTTTCCCCCTGTGGGTCAACAGGAGTTTTATTGCGACATCTTGAATGACAAAGTTTCTCCTGAATAGTCAGCATTTGTCAAGCCAAAGGCATCTACTTTTGTTGGCCTGTTTGATATGTTTGGAGAGGGCTTTATTTTAAAAACTGTCATGTTCTAAAAGTAGGCATTGCTTTAAAATGCAAATACTAGTAATTATGTATATTTTTTTGTCTCTAACTTGCAGTCGGAGATCTCTAAGCCTGAAGAAAATTCACATGTGGAAGTATTCACATCAAACCAAACAGTGCAGGACGCAGTGTCTGAGTTCGAGGAAATTACAAAATCCAACTTTATTTTCCTGAAAAAGACTGGAAACTTTGGTAATGAAGGTGAGATGTTGAGATATTTGTTTAACAAAACAACATTTCTTGTTTTGCGGAAACAAAAATTGGTTACGTGTATTCGTTGTTTTTGTTTTTTGTGTATGTAATATCTAGCACTTTCACTGCTGATGTTTTACCCTGTGTGTCCTACCTTTCATCACGTTTAAACACTGTTTGAAGTACTGTTTAATTGTAGTACAGAGATAAATTATATATCCCTTTTCCTTTCAGCAGGCTCAGGTTCAAATTTTATATTATTACTATAGGGATTATTGACAAAGCACCAGTGTTGAAATCACTAGTATTGCAGTTCTGACAAATGCAAGTATGTCGCAAAACTAAAATCCAAAGGTTGACAGGAGTTTCTTTTGCATTTTAGTTTTGAGAAATCTTGGAGCTGCAACACCCACCAACACGGGCACTTTGTGAATAAACCCCAGCGTGTATATTTTTTTCATGTCAGAATTCTACATCAAAAATTATTACAACTTTCCATCATGAAATGGGAAATTTAACACCGGCTCAGAGGTGAAGTATTTGCTTTTCTTTTTATTCTCTCGGCAGCAAGGAAACGGTCAACATTAACAGGAATTTTTTTTTAAAAAAAACTGAGCAGACACTCTTTTCATAATCACAACTCTGAAAAATCACAATGGACAAAAAGACCCTCGTTGAGATGAAATGAAAGTGGGCACAAATTGCGAACGCCAGCATGAAAAATAATAGGAGACACGACACCAGAAGGCCGTAATTGATCAGAGCACACTAAAGTACAGGGGAGGGGGGGAGGGAGGGAAATACTCTCTTCCGAGTCCTTATTACAACTTTGCCAACAACTGTTGCAGTGATAAACTTCCAGTATCTGACCAACCCTTCAAAGAACCAAAGAAATGTCCCAGGTGGACGATTATCGTGGAATCGGAGGCCTAGCAAATCACAGACCTTGCAGCAAGTGACATACCAAAGGATGCTGACAAACAGCTGCACTGGCAAACCCAACATGTCCTGAAACCCAACAGAGTCCTGAAAGCTTTAGAAATGCCAAAAAAGGATCTTTGTGCCTTCCCAAGCAGCTCATCGGTCCCATTTAGCTTTACCCCTTGTCACCGAGGCCCATGCCTGCAATAACAACTTTCCAGTTCTGAAATTCTCTGGGTCTGCCAGGAGAAGCAGAAATTGGCCAAGCCATGACCAACTGCACACCCGACCAAAACAGGATGGGGGCTGTCATTTGTATCCTGGAGACGTTTCGGACGCCGTGGGAGCATCCTGGGGAAATCCGTAGTCAGTTCTAGTAGAGAAGGAAACTCGGCCGCTAAGGTGTCACATTGATGATCATCACCATCTGATCTCGAACTTGCAAGATGGTCCTTGGTATGAGCAGGAAAGGCAAAGAGACCGTTTCTCAACCAGTTCTGAAGAAAGGCTTCCGAGCGTCGAGATCCAGGCACCAATTGAAGAATTCCAGTAGACGTTTGTTCATTCTGGACCGAAACAAGTCCCATTAAAGATGGCTCCAAAGTGCCCTGATCGCTGAGAACACAGACGTTGGAATCCGTCAATCTACTGAGACAATCAGATGCCTGGAGTTCCAATCCGCCACCAGATTGGTTAGTCCTGGAATGAATTAGCCTGATTCCAGAGGTCCGGCCTGAAGGCAAAAGTCCAGAATTTCTACACCATGACAGACTCCGACTTGAGGCCCCCTATGGACTTGATAGGCCACCGCCTGTAAATTGTCCGTTCGCAGTAGGACACTTAGGTGACTCAATGCCTTGCTGAAGCATCGAACCGCAAACAAGCCTGCCAGTATCTCAAGAGAGCCGATGTGGAGCGTGACTTCCTATGGAGACAATTGTCTCCGAGCCAACGCAAATGGACTCCCCATTCCAGGCAGCTGGTATCCGAGTTGACACTCTGTTGAGGAGGAAATGTGTTTCCATTTCAATTCCACCATGCGAGTTCACCACCAGATGAGATCCGTGCATGCGTCCTCCGAGAGGTGAACCACACAGCTCATATGTAATGGGCCTTCAGGTGTTGGAGGGCCCGATTTAGTGAAGAGGCGCCGGTATAAATCGCTAGTCTCGCAGTTGCCAGTAGTATGATCACTCACTCAGGTCAGTATTTTATAGAGTAGGCGCTGAGTGCCGGAGAAGGGCAATCTACTTCAGAATGTTTCAAACTTGGAATCCAGAAGGTGTAAGAATAGAATGCTTGAATCCAGGAGGAACCACAGTGTCGCAGAACCCCCGTGTTCAGAACTGTCCTCCTGCGGTTTTAGTAATATTTTATGTACCGTGTTCCCATGAGTGCCACTGCTCCCCTGAGAACCCCTCCCCCAAACAAGGACCTACTGGAATGCTTAACCCAATCCGCGTGTCATCTATTAGAAGAATCCAAGAACTAGAGGAGGAAAACTGATTCGACCAAGGGACAACCCGCGACCTTGGTTCTCTTAACACTGGTTTCAAGAAGTGGGATCCTCCTAGTTCCCTCCTGGGATCCAACTAGTTCCAGATGGATTCTATAACTCGGCACAATCAAGATGGCTGAGAAACTACAGGCATCTGACTGTTCTAGCCCTGCAGGAGATGCTCGCTGGAAAAGGTGAAGACCGAATGGATTGCAGCACTGGTGGAAGCTGAGCCAGGAGAAGATAGGCCAGCCAACCCACTCAGCAGAGTCACCACAGGCACCAGTAGCTCATCATCAGCAGCATCCCAAAGAAGACCGTACACACTGTCCCAGAGGGTGAGAAAAAGCCTTGTTTTCTATAGTTCCAACTGGGTTATGGAAGCCGCAGAGAAAGAAATGGCTGAGCTGGCCGTCTGCAAAGCCACCAGCAACAGCTCTGAAGATGGCGTTCACTCTGGAGCCACAGCATTAAGATGATCCATCAAACTTCTGAAACATTTGACCAAGCCGGGGATATTGATGGATTTTTACAAGACTTTGTGTAGACAGCATTGTCTTTCAATGTCCAACTATGTGAATTGGTCCCTGTCACGACCCAACTACGCGCGCTGCTGCGCAGAGACGCCGGGTTAAGCCGCGCACTATCTATCCTAGACCCAGATAATTACGCGCACTTCTCTACCCGTCCCGGCCACACTACCTCTCACAGCAGGCACGTAGGGCGCGATATACTGATCCCAGGATTGCAACGCAGCACAAGTCTTCTCCTGAAGCGCATAATAATTACGTCTCTCACAATCCTGGAACTCACTTTCTTATTCTATTAGTAACGCTGCCACCAGTCCTCACGGACACTATGCGCGTCGCAGCAGGAGACGCAGGGCTTAGCAGCCGCACTATCCTAGACTACGACCGTGACTACGAATCCCACAATTCCCTGCCGTTTCCTGACGACCGCAACACGCAATTTCTTATATATAACCGAGCTTAAGGCAAATAGCAATTCTCCCAGAGTCAAAACTTAAATATTTTTCTGTTTATTTATGATAGAAGAATCACAGTGCTTGGTTGCATAAAAAAATCATAACTAGAATAAATCAATTACTTATACAATACACAGCAAAATATAAAGAAAAAGGTGATAATCACAGAGCCTTACTTACAACGGAATACTCAGTAACTGGCATTGGTGCCTCCTGGGATCTGGAGGTAGAGCATGGACAAATCAGTCCTCTTTAGAAGGAATCCCAAGTGATCAGCCCTGAGCCATGCTTGATTGCGAATATATACAGGGCTGGCTTTTTTCTACGTGCAGCCTCCTAGCTGGCAGGGCTTTTGCCTACAATTCCCAGAATGCAGTTCTCGCTCGTGCTCAGTAAGCTTGTCAATTAATCTTTAATTGCCTAAAGGCGTCCCTCTTCCCTCCAGACCCCCCTTAGAGATCAAGGATGTGCTTCCTGTCTTTGAAGATATGATCCAACTCTCTTGGGGCCGACTTGGCTGCCAAGGTGTGACTCTCTATGTTAGTGCACAAAGAAATTCCCTTTTTACAGCTACGTGTTATATCCTCCCCCCAAAGGAGAAAGCTAGACACAAATATGAACATAACTCTATATGGAGGCGATAAACACATATATACAGGCAGACCCTTTTATAGATAGAAATATAGATCTAGTCTGCCACAGTCCCTATTTTGGTCGGGAAGCTCACCGGACCAGCTGCTGAAGCCTATCAGGCCACATCCAGGAGGAGCGGGGACGTGATTTATGCAAAGGTGAAAATACTCCTGGCCCGGTACGCCATTACCCTGGATATCTACAGGAGCAGCCTTTTGAGAGGCCTGGCTAGGGCCAAAGGATACCCACACTGACTGTGCCCACCGTATGGACAGGGCAGCAGGGAACTGGCTACAGGGATGCCAGGCTGTCACTCTCAAAGATGCTCTCCAACAAATGCTCCTGGAGCAATTTTTTTGAACGGACTGCCATGGACGTACTAGATTGGGTCCAGGACCAGGAGTCTCATAACCTAGAAGAAGCCGCCCAGCTGGCAGACAAATTTGTGGACATCAGACGACCCCCAGGGTGCTCCAACCACCTGTACTCTGAAGCTACTCCACTTACCCTTGCTTCAGTGGAGCCTCCCCAGAAGGAGTTCTGGAAATGCTATCATGCGCTAATGAATCTTGTACACGGACAACCGCGAACAAGGCGATCTGTTGGTGGGTCGTCAGGCGCTACATCTTAGCAGCTCGCACTAGAGTTTTCATGTAGCATAGTGATGCACGAAATGAAATTTCTGGCCAAAAATGCAACCTGAGCTCGGCCAAAAATCAGTCATCCAAACCTGGGCCTGGAGGCCTGGCCGAGCCAGGAGCTTGTCTGTGTCTGTATGCCTGGGGGGGGGGGGGTCAGTCCGTCAGCTGGCCTCCCTGCTTAGGTGAGCCTTCAGGCCCCTGGTTCGAATCACTGACTGATTTTGGGTTGTAAGATCACGTTACCTTACATACTTACCTACATTCACCATTTTGTGCCGGTTGTGGTCCTTGCTCCGCTGCTGTTGATGTTTTAATTAGGTCCAGCTGCAGGAGGACAATCTGCTTGAGGCCGGCCCTTGTCCTGTGGTAGCAGCCCCAGCAGCTCCCTCGCTGTCTTAGTCAGCGCAACCGCCTCACTGCTGCAGGGGTCACTCAATCCCGCTTGGGGTCTGCCCTGCTCTTGGGGTGCGGCGGCCTAGTCTGGGCAGCAAGCCCCGCACTTTCCTGAGACTCTCCACCTGCACAAAACAGAAGAGCAGGAGGGGGAGGAAGAAAGTGTGCAGTGGGTTAATGGGGTGTCTGCCCATATATTTCCATGAATTGGACAAGCTTAAGGCAAAATCCTAAATTTATTGAAAAGCGGTTATGTGACATTAAATAAAAGTATTGGTATTGGTGAGCACCTGAAAAGGAGTATCGGTACTTTATTCAGTTTTAACAAAAATTATAATAATGAGAGACTCTCTTAAAGGACAGAGAGGCACCTGTGTTAGCGAGGTGGATCATTGAACTGCTTTGCTTTTTTTTTCTGCTCTGCCCCGGGTGCCAAATACGCAAAGTATGCCTCTGAGTGCAAGTAAGAATTCTAGTAAAAGGATTACGAGCAGAGACGAAGCATATATAGCAAGTAAATTACACCCTACACTGCTGCAGCATATTTCAGTGAATCCTATGCAACCAGCTCACAGGAGGCAGCGATTGTAATACAGCGGAAATCACATACAAGGCACATAGGATTACAGTATATAATGAAGCTCATGTCACAGGATTCCCAGAAATGAGGTAACATCCAGTAAATGAAATCTAAATAGCCACTAGAGTTTCAAGAACATATCTTCAGGTGGGCTCTTCTTTGTATAGAGGTGTGCATAGTTAACTTAGCCATGCATGCTTTAAATTCCTGCCACTGAATCTGTACACATCGAACACAGATAAGAAACAAAGGCAAGTTAACTCCATTCAGTGTGCTAGGATATTCTATGATACATACAAAAAAACCTGATCTTCTATGCATCACTGCTTTTCAATTCTGCATAATTGTGATTGTACTTCGAGCGACCCTTTCTATGCTGTATTAAAGGGATACTGTGATGGGACGGCCGTCACTTCTTTAATTTCGTTATTTTGTATATATTTGTTGTTATTCGTGTCACTTTTATGTTACAATTATGGACACATTATGTAAAAATTGTATTACCCCTGCCCGTGACATACACATATCGAGCCGGCCGAGACCCGAAAAATGCCCACCTTACTTTGCCCCGGAGCGCTCCAACAGCCTTTCACTCTATCACGGTGCTTTTGGGAGGGTGTGTCCCTAAAAATAGGAGTCTGCCATGGGGTGATTCCTGAGGGGGAGCTCCATCAGGAACCCCAACATCCGACGACTTCCCACTCCAACCACGGGGAGTGTGGCCGCTCCTATGGAACTGAAAACCCGGGTACACTTCACCAGCCGCCGGCCACTTGTACATCATGCTGCTCGGTACTCCGTACATGGATCAAGGTGCTTCTTGGACAGAAGTAGAGAGGGAACCAGTGATACCCAGCGGTATCTGGCTGTGCCACCGCTCCTTTGGAATCACCCCCAAATAACTGTAAACAACAATGTCGCGACATCAGACTACCTAGATACTAGAACCTGTGCACCCCTCCGATCCTACGGCCAAGTGGGCTCGAGCTAGAGGTGGGGACACGTTCCACCAGATCGGGCATGGGCTGGGCACAGTGCCGCTCCATTGTTCTGGGAACCTGGGCTCGTGTTGGAGGCAGGAGTCCCATTGTAGGGAGATGAACTGGGCTCGAGTTCAGGGCAGTGTTGCCCCAGCGCTGGGATGTCTAGGGTGGGCAGGGGCATGATACAATGGTATGATTTTGTATAAAAGGACCCAAGGTTGTGCACAATAAATACTCCATCTGGATTCACCCTACACTTTGTTTCGACAAGTGATTGAAAACATTTAAAGACTTTCTCTATATCCCCTTAGCCTGTCCAGAGCAAGGAAGGAATTCATGGCGGATCTACTCAACGGAGTAGCGGCATCCGTCACAGATATTATAATATTAAAATAGGACGGGATAAGAAACAGGGGTTAACATGAAGTCTGACCCCTTCCCTTTGTAACTTTTTTTTTTTCTTTTTCATTTAAAAACTCCACTGAATCCAGCTCTGATCTCCCTCTGATCTTGGCAGGATTGACCAGCTTCCAGCTCAGTATGTCATGTGACCACAAGGGGACTGGGTGCTCCAGCCAATCCAGTGGCTCACAATGCAGGAATTCTTTATCATTGGATGGCACTGGTATCTGAAGAACTCAAAGCCCACGACACCTGAGCTGAGGCTCTGATGGGACTTAACACCTACATTTGGTTGACTGAATTAACCCTCTGAGCCCCTCCTGAGAGGGGGGACAGGGAGCAGGAAACTCGGAGCAGTGTGACCACTCCTACAATTAAGTGCTCACACTTTGTAGAGTGTCTCTTTAATGTTTATTTGGTGACTGGAAACCGCTATAGTGTTGTTTTGTTATGTGTTCTATACCAGCCTTAAAAAAATTGAAATACTTTTAAATTAAAAAAAATTAGGGATGCACCGATACCACTTTTTTAAGACCGAGTACGAGTACAGATACTTTTGTTCAAGTACTCACCGATACCAATTACCGATACTTTTATTTTATGTCATGTGACGCTTTCCAATAAGAACAGACCTCCTATAAAGCCCCCAGGTCTCATGGATTTGCCCCAGCTCATGGATATGCCCCCCTGCTCATGGATATGCCCCCCTTGCTCATGGATATGCCCCCCTTGCTCATGGATATGCCCCCCTGCTCATGGATATGCCCCCCTGCTCATGGATATGCCCCCCTTGCTCATGGATATGCCCCCCTGCTCATGGATATGCCCCCCTGCTCATGGATATGCCCCCCTTGCTCATGGATATGCCCCCCTTGCTCATGGATAATACCGCTCATGGATATGCCCCCCTTGCTCATGCATATGCCCCCCAGGCTCATGGATAATGCCGCTCATGGATATGCCCCCCTGCTCATGGATATGTCCCCAGGCTCATGGATATGCCCCCCTGCTCATGGATATGCCCCCCAGGCTCATGGATATGCCCCCAGGCTCATGGATATGCCCCCCTGCTCATGGATATGCCCCCAGGCTCATGATATGCCCCCCTGCTCATGGATAATGCCGCTCATGGATATGCCCCCCTGCTCATGGATATGCCCCCCAGGCTCATGGATATGCCCCCCTGCTCATGGATATGCCCCCAGGCTCATGGATATGCCCCCCAGCTCATGGATATGCCCCCCAGGCTCATGGATATGCCCCCAGGCTCATGGATATGCCCCCCTGCTCATGGATATGCCCCCCTGCTCATGGATATGCCCCCAGGCTCATGGATATGCCCCCCTTGCTCATGGATATGCCCCCCAGGCTCATGGATATGCCCCCACTCTCCGCTCATACTTACCTTCCTTCAGCGCCGCCGGGAAAGTCTTCGTGCGCGCGCACTCCTTGGAAGGACCCCAGCCGCGACCACGTGGGACCATGTGATCGCGGCTGGGGTCCTTCCAACGAGCGCGGGAACTTTCCCGGCGTCGCTGAAGGAAGGTAAGTATGAGCGGAGAGCAGCTGCAGGGCCTGTCTGAATGCTCTATCTGCATTCGGACAGGCCCTGCAGCTGCTCACTTTGTTATACTTACCTTCCTTCAGCGGCGCCGGGAAAGTTTCTGTGCGCGCGCTCGTTGGAAGGACCCCAGCCGCGATCACATGGTCCCACGTGGTCGCGGCTGGGGTCCTTCCAAGGAGTGCGCGCGCACGAAGACTTTCCTGGCGGCGCTGAAGGAAGGTAAGTATTAAACAAAGTGAGGAGAGCAGCTCCAGGGGCGGCTGTACGAATGCCGATAGAGCATTCGGACAGCCGCCGCAGCCCCTCGGATACCGGCAAGCCGGCTCAATGCCGGCTTCCGGTATCGGAAAAAAATATCGGGGGTACTGCACGAGTACCAAGTACTCCTGCAGTACCCGGTATCGGCACCGATATCGATACTAGTATCGGTATCGGTGCAACCCTAAAAAAAATAATAAAATTGGTGCATGAGATAAAAAAAAAATTGTAAATTTGGAAATGCCAACTTTTCCATTGTTCCTTTCTCAAATGGAGATATAAATTTCACAGGTTTACAGTGCCATAGAGCAAATGTAAAGTTCGTTACTATAAAAAGGCAATGAAACTTTGTAAATACAGTTGCTCAGCTCTGCCTATGCTGGTTTGGAGCGCTGACTAAGGCTAGGGACAGATGAGCGCATTTTCTGCAGCCACCGTCAAAATGTACGTCGATGCGTGCGCACGCATTTTTTCACGGAATACGCTTAAGTGGTCAGACGATGCGCAATTCTGGACGTATTTCATGACGGTGGGGTAAAAAGAAGTCTAGGGAAATCCGGCTGTTTGAGCGTTATGTTGGCCGCACACTAGCAGCGTCTGACGTCTCCTAATCACGCACACACGCTGCTATGCGGCCGCAGCGCACTTTGTACGTCAGTAGCAGCGGTTTCACGTTCTGATAAAAATGCGTTCATTTGCTGGTTGCGTGGTGTCGGCGCACTTTCGTACGCACGTACTGCGTATATTGGCCGTCATTGGCCGTTATGTGCTGCTACTGCCGCCGTGATTTAGTGCGCCTGCACGCGCGTTCCGACTGCCCCACTCTGACCCTAGCCTTACTGCAGATCTACTTTCTCTACCCTACTACACTAAGATGCTCTGTATGTTGCAATTATACTCCGGTTTGGAGTCTATTACTGCGGACCCACGAAGGCCAGCTTCTCTGCTCTATTAACTTAATTAGGTTAGAAGTGTGTGTATGTATGTATGTATGTATGTATGTACGTACGTACGTACGTACGTACCCAGGAGCTTTATGTAGTGTTACCTGCTTGCATATATGGACCTTTTTTAGTAGGCCGTATTCCTTTTCATGCCAGACACATTGCGTCAATCCCCTGTGTTCCACACTATGGTACCTAACTTGTCAAAGGTTACTGAGACTTTTAATATTGTCGTCCTGGTTGTCTTTTGTTTTATGCATGAATAAAAGTTAAGTTTTATTGAATTTTTTTTTCTCAGCAGCACAGCATCCCTCTATTTATTCAATTTTAAATCTCGCCTCGCATTCCTTATGTTGCTCATTGAAACAAATCTATGTAGAAATATACCTCGATGTTCCATAATTCGCTGTACAAAGTAAAATGAATGTTTCCACAGTTGGTTTGTGTTAAAAATGTGACCTTTTTATTAAGAATTTCAGGTCCGTTCAAAATCTCGAATTCACTGGGAGAGTCCGCTTGTCAAGAATAACCCAATAATTGGATTTTCAGGCATACCATATGTTGTAGTTGGGAGTAGAATCCTTGGATGCCATTTAGGCAAAGATCTCGGACTAGCAAAGAAAAGAAAATATGCAGAAACAAGAGATAGTAAACAGGTATTTGAAATGCCACAAAACGCAATAACTCCTTTTCTTTTAAATTTGTGTGTTATGTGTAGATGCATATAGCTTCAGTCAGTATATCACTTGCTAAAATGTTTTTGGCCGAATTTGAATTCTAATATACTCTTTTTAGATCAACATATTAAAAAGGAATGGGGCAATGTATAACGTTACAAATATAGATGAAATATGCTTTCATCTTGAAGTTGTGTCCTTGGGCAAGACACCTAACGGTACATACTCGCCACCCAGGACATACTTGAAAACGAGAGAAATCTCAATGTATCCTTCCTGGTAAAATCCGTTCTCAAAAAAAAAAGTTTGGGAATAGTAAAAGCTACAAGGTGCAGCCGTTACCACTGTTTCAAAAAGCTCAACAAAATGTACTGCTCCATTATAACATCCAGAAAGAGGGCAGAGTACAGGGAGAGCTCTCAGGTTACACCCTGATGTACAAGGACAGGATTCAGGTGTTTAGAATTGTTTTATTTCTTATATATATCTGTATTGTATTTATTATTGCAGAAGCCACTTGCACATCACAGCAATTCGATGAATTGCATCCCAGAGCTCCTGTGCCACATTCCCCATATGCCGTAAGGAATTCTGGGTAGGATATGCAAATGACATCTGTCTCACTTTTATGCATCCTGGGTCTGTTATTTCACAGAGCCCTAAAATCAATGCTATGCCACTCTGTGGCTTTTTAGCAGAGATAAGGTTTATGCAACTGGTCAAAGCCACTCCTAGGATAACGCTGTTTCGGGTTTGTTGGATCCTCATCAGTATTGTACAGAGATATTATACAAGGTATTACTGTGATTTCTGTATACACTTACAGTTATCTATATATTGGAATGACCCGGCTTCCAAAAGTACCATGTCAAATCAACCAATGAAAAATTCATTTTGGAACTTGAGGTCATGGATTTGGTTCATTTTTGGTACATTTTGTACCTTACCATGAGAGGTTTTAAAAATGATTTTCAATTTTTTATTTTGTTTTGTCAACCCTTTTTTGAGTTATTAAACTTTCAAAATTGCCTAAAAACCTCAAAATTCACTAGCCACCATAACGTCAAATGCCATTTACAAGATATCTATGATCGCTACACACATGGGACATGTGTGGGTGCTAACCTAATACTGGGTGCCAACCTTAAAGTGGACTTGTCCTCAAAAGTCCTGAAATGCATAAACAACAAAAAAACAAGAAAGCACACCATATAATAAAAAGCAATTTTATTATCAAAGCTGTTTTAGCTTTGATTTATAATAAAATTGCTTTTTATTATATGGTGTGCTTTTTTGTTGTTTGGACAAAAAAAAAGACATTTATGCATTGGTTGATTTTGAGATGGAATGATCCAGCTGTATTGTTATCTCAGTGATCTAGAAGACCTATCCTTACGTGGAATATCTGATCATGAAGGGTTATTAAAGAAGTGAGGAACTTGCCACAAATGGTTAATTTCTCTGGTGCAATTTTGTGACAGTTCTGCAATTCAGAGAGCTGTCAATAATTGCCAGTGAAATACAGTGCAGATCACCACAATTCAGCGTCCTTCGGCGGCAGTGAAATTGTCCCATAGAGAAGTAATGGTTAATCTATTCAGAAAACGCCAAAATGTTGGAAATGCCCAGATTTTCAGCGGCTCCGTTCGACGGGTTTATACAGGCAAACACCATAGGATTCAATGTAAAAAAAATATTACCAATCGTCCGTGGACTGATCAGTATTCAGTGGATCCTGTTAGGCGCACCTCGGGGACCCTGCGGTGAATACTAAATTTGTCACAGGATTGGCGAGCTTGAATCACACCGAAATTTCACTAAATTTTCAGTGCTCTGAGTAATCCACACAGTGTTTTTTGTAAATTCTGTATTCATAAACTCACATTTTGACAAGAAATTGCACGAAAATGTAACCTGTATACAACCACAAGCCTAAAGTGGCATTAAACCCTCAGATTTTCTAACATAAAACAGTACTATAATGTGAGCCTTACTGTAATCCATTGTAGTTTTCCTTCTCTTTGCTTTGGTTTCTTTTAAATCCTCATCTCTAATCATGCTTGGCAGGACTTCCTGTTTTCAGGTGACCACCGTTTCTCTGTAATGCCTCATGGTGTCAGCGTTTTTCACCCAGAACTACAAGAGGAAGTCCTGCAGACATCCACATCCCCGCCCACTTGTGATTGACAACTGCTGCCTGAACGTGCTGTGTTTCTTTTTTTGTGAACCGTGCAATGAATAGGTTGTTTATAATAAAACATAAGCAATAAAGTTTGTTTAAAAAAAAAAAGAAAAAATAGCCTAGCTCTGATTATGAGAATCTGCAGAACAAAAAAAAAAAACACTGCACGTTGAGGCAGCAGTTGTCAATCACAAGTGGGCGGGGATGTCTGCAGGACTTCCTCTTGTAGTTCTGGGTGAAAAACGCTTACACCATGAGGCATTACAGAGAAACGGTGGTCACCTGAAAACCGGAAGTCCTGCCAAGCATGATTAGAGATGAGGATTTAAAAGAAACCGAAGGAAAACTACATTGGATTACAGTAAGGCTCACATTATAGTACTGTTTTATGTTAGAAAATCTGAGGGTTGGGGGGCGTGGCCGGACGTTGCAGCGCGCGGTCGCATGTAAGGAGAGCTCCTGAGACCGGCGCTGAACTTTCATTTCTAACAGCTAAAATATGGTGGGTGACACCTCTTAGCTCCCAGATGGTACCACCTAAGGCGCAGCGGACGCTGGAACCGCTAAAATCGGCGAGAAAAGACCGGGTTCGTGAGGCCCAAGATGGCGGATCTCCCTCTTCTGTTTCCTCTCTTATAATGGAGGCAGCTGATGCGGGCCCATCCTGCATGTCTGACATCACCACCTTCAGAAAGCAGACTTCATGCCATGCTGCAAGAACTCCGATCTACCATCCAAACGGATCTTAAAGAGGCGCTGCAGGAGCTGAGGCGCGATGTACAAGACCTGGGTGAGCGGACTGACTCTTTAGAATCTAAGACAGATGATTTATGTTTAGCTCACAATGACCTGGTGGATCGTCGCATAGCTTTGCAAACCGCACATGACACCATGGCAACGAAATTAGCCGATATGGAAGACCGTTCACGGCGTAATAATGTACGGATCCGGGGCATCCCAGAGGCAGTAAACTCTGCTGACCTCCAGCCTTATATTATGGAACTTTTCCAGATCCTGGTACCAACATATTTACCGCAAGATCTCCTGATGGATCGGGCACACAGATTGCCGCGTGCCAAAAACCTGCCGCCCTCAGCTTATAGAGATGTTCTAGTCCGGGTGCATTTTTTCCACGTTAAAGAAGCGTTAATGAGAGCGTCATAGAAATCTATGCCTCTACCTTCTCCATATTGCGAAGTTTCTTTCTACGCGGACCTGTCGACAGCTACCATGTCTAAAAGGAGGGAATTCTCGTCCTTCACCAAAATCTTACGTGACCACAACATGGCGTATCGCTGGGGATTTCCCACAAAGATCCTGTTATGGCGGGAGGGAGCTTTGCACGTCATTCCTGATCCCCTCGCCGGCATGCGTTTGCTGACGGAATGGAAGGTAGTGTCTGAGTTTACTCCCCCTCGTGAGGAATCGTCTTCGCCGCTGAAAGTTTCTCCAAAGTGGCACCGGGTCCGGCCTAAATGAGATGCTATGGTCCTGCATTTTCTCGCTTCTGGGCGTGCTTTTATTTTTTCCGCCAGGTTGTTCTAAATCTACTCGGACATTGAGATTCTTTCATGTTTGCAGGACTCACCCCTTCTGATTTATCTTATGAGTGGCGCTTTCTGGGGTTCTGTTCCTTCATTCGGCTAGCCCCGAGGCCTTCCAATGGCCTGTATATTGGCGCAGTCACCTCTATGTGTAGAGTTGGGACTGTTGTTTTTTTCCCCTACTGGAGTTTTTTCTTGAACGTGTTTTCTTTTTTCCACTTATACCAATCTACTGTGTTGATTGACTCCACTCAGCTGCATTCATGGAGTGCAGTTTTTTTTTTTCGTACTTTGTTCGGGTTCTCTTTTCTTTTTTCCTTTCTTTTTTTCCTTTTATTTTACTTTTTTCTGGTTCAACCTTTGTACGTAATGTTATGTATTGTATGTATTGTTTGTCTATTTGGTATGCACTGTGCTATATAATTCCAGGTACTGTTGTAAGCAGAGGAGTCCCTCCATCCTCCCACGGAGGTTGTATGTCATGTCCGCTGTGAGATCTAGACGGATGGGCGTAATTAACGATGAGTAAACCTCACTTCCAAATTTATTCCTTAAATGTTCGGGGCTTGAATACTCTGTACAAACGACATGCTTTATTTCGTGACCTGCATAAGTCCCAACCTGCTATTGTATGTTTGCAAGAGACTTATTTTTGTAAGAGACGTCCGCCGTTTCTGAAATCGCGCATGTATACTGATGCATATCATTCCACTGCTCAGACGAAGTCTAAAGGTGTCTCGATCCGGTTTCATAGAGACTGGACCTTTGTGTGCTCGGCTCAGTATGTTGATCCGTTGGGTCGCCTTGTAATTCTTGTGGGCACGCTGAACGAATTACCTATCACTATAGCCAATCTTTATCTTCCTAATGACAACCCAATTTCTTATCTTCGAAAAGCTTATGGTAGAGTGAGAAAAATGTCTAGTGGTACGTTGTTTCTTTGTGGGGATTTTAATTGCACTCCTGATCCTGACGTTGACACCCAATCAAGCCAACCCCGCTCCCACACCCGCTCCCCCCATCCTCTAGTAAACAATTACGGGAATTCATGCATTCGTTTGAACTATATGATACTTGGAGGATATGCCACCCTAATACACACGATTACACTTTTTTTTTCTCATGTTCACTCCTCATATAGTAGAATTGACTTGTGTTTGATTCATAGTTCGGCTCTGTCCCGCCTAATGGAGGCGACCATCGGCATTATTACGTGGTCTGACCATGCTCCACTTACGCTTACCTTTTGAGGCGGCTTTTCCGCCGAGGGGTATGGGGAACTGGAGACTCAATGACTCGCTTATTGTGAATAGGGATGACGTGACAAATACACTACAACTCCTTCAGGAGTATTTTACGGCGAACATGACTGAGGATGTTGCAACATAGTCGGTTTGGTTGGCCCACAAAGCGGTTCAGCGAGGACACTTTATACAGAAAGGAGCGCAACGTAAAAAATGTTTGAATGCTCAGACAACTGCCCTCATACGACGAATCACTGTATTGGAAACCCAGAATAAAACCTCTCCTGCCCCAAATATTACCGCTCAATTGATTTTACAGCGCCGTGAGTTGGAGCATCTTATGCTCCAGGTCACGGCGCGCTCAATTAGACGGCTTAATTATGCTCATTACACCCAAGGGAATAAACCGGGGAAATTGCTAGCGTCTAAATTGAAAGTGAAACGAATGCAAACCAACATACCGTACCTCTTGGATGCTAATAGCGTAAAAATTTACAACCCAGCCCTTATCACTGATGAATTCGCACGCTATTATGCCTCCTTGTACAACCTAGGAATAGACCACACCGTGCCGTCCCCTGCACCGGGCGACATAGATCTTTCTTCAGACGGCTAATCTCCCCTCTATCTCTCCCTCTCAGTCTACAGGTTTGCTTGCTGCGTTTACGGAGGAGGAGGTACATAAGGCTATTAAGGCACTTCCAAATTATAACGCTCCAGGCCCTGACGGTTTTACGAATCTGTATTACCAGAAATTTGCTCCGTCTCTAGTCCCGACTCTTACCCTGGTTTTTAATGACATTAAAAGTACCGGCATTATTCCTCCGGAGATGCTGCAAGCAACTGTAGTGACCCTGCCTAAACCCGGTAAACCCCCGACACATTGTGCCAATTTCCGCCCTATCTCCCTGTTGAATGTAGGTGCAAAACTGTATGCTAAATTACTAGCTAATAGACTGGCTCCTTTTACTTCCATCCTTGATCGCGAATGAACAAACTGGCTTTGTCCCGGGACGCCAAACGTGTGACAATACCCGACGTTTTTATGACATAATCGACTTGGCTCATAGGACTAATACCTCCGGACTCTTGCTGGCATTGGACACTGAAAAGGCGTTTGATCGCCTGCACTGGGGGTATATGCGGACGGTGTTGCTGCGGTTTGGTTTCCCGGAACAATTTGTAAATAGTTATGGCCCTTTACTCAGCTCCGTCGGCGAAAGTTTTGGCTTCGGGGTTTTTATCCTCCTCTTTCCACATAACCAATGGCACCCGGCAGGGTTGTCCACTATCCCCGTTGATATTCATTCTGGCCCTAGAACCCCTGGCGTTGCAGATTAAAACCTCCCCGGCAATCAAGGGTTTACCGACCCCGAATGGGGAGCATAAGTTGGCACTCTTCGCGGACGACATACTGCTTTTTCTGACCTCGCCGGAGACTTCGCTTCCTCCCCTGTTTAACCTCCTTGATAGATTTGGCGCGTTATCTTATTATAACAATAATGAGTAAAACGCAAGCTCTCCCCATAAATATTGCTGCTTCATCCCTCAGCTCTATGCGTAGTAGGTACCCTTTTGATTGGCGCTCTACTTCTTTAAAATACTTGGGTATATCCCTAAGGAAAATTTTACGCCACTATTGACCTCCATAGAGACACAGCTCTCTAACTGGAGTACAAACAATTCCTCTTGGTTAGGCCGTATGGCGGCCATAAAGATGTGCATCTTACCCCAAATTTTATATTTCAGAAATATCCCTGTTTTTATTCCGGCGCATTTATTGCTCCGGCTGCAAAAACTACTCCATGCACATATTTGGAAGGGGAAGCCCCCTCGAGTGTCGGCCTCCACGGTCACAATGCCGCGACGTAATGGAGGGTTGGGTTTTCTGGACCTACACTCTTATTACAAAGCAGCCTTACTAGCCCAACTGTTGTCGTCAATGCACCTAAGAGAACCACCACTATGGTTACAATTGGAGAATGCCATGATTTTCCCGTATAGACTCCATGACTTGATGTGGCTTCCATTTCTGCCGAGGAATAGCACCACAGGCCTGTTGCCCGCTTCAATGCTTTCTCTCATGTCTTGGCGCCTGTGGGGTCGCCCTTTGATACGGCCTTATGACTTACTATGCCTCGCTCTCCTAAGAGTTTTGTGTCGCTTTATCCCTGACTTAAATTTAGACTCTTGGTTCTGGCGCGGCTTGACTCATGTGTGGCAGCTCTTTACGCCCCATTCCCTGAAACCCTTCCCCGATTTGGTACAGGAATTTGCCATCCCATCGAGTGATTGCTTTACATACCTTCGTGTGAAACATGCTCTGACCCAGAGGGGCCTCACCTCTTTCACTGATGCAAACCTTTCAGCCTTTCATAAACTATATGTATGGGACGGAAATGTCAAATGAAACCGTTGTCTCTTTGTTACAATAGCCTCCTAACCCCGACCCCACCTAAAAAATTACCCTATATGGTTAAATGGGAAAAAGACTTAGCTTTAACTATTTCCATAGAGGATTGGTCATATGCCATGGAAACGATATTTAAATATTCTAGAAGCACCAATTTACGTGAGGCCCATATCAAACTGCTGTGTAGATGGTACTTAACACCTACCCGGTTGGCCCATATCTCAGGGAACTCAGGCTTCTGTTGGAGGTGCCTAACCGGCCTTGGCTCTCTATTGCATACGTTTTGGCTCTGTCCCACACTGGGGGGATATTGGGAAAAGATAAGTAGACTGATTTCCCATTGTACTTTGCTTACGCTCCCACTTTGCCCGAAAGTATACCTCCTGCATCTTTTACCCGTTATCTCCATGGTACTTGGGACAGCTAAAATAGTTATAGCAAGACATTGGCGTTCTTCCATCTGTCCCTCCTATGAAGGAGGTTATGGTTGCCCTCGAAAGTGTTTTTAAATATGAGGAAATGTTCCACACAGCGAATAATTCTATATGCCAACTTGATGATACGTGGGAGGGATGGAGGGTGTTTGTCGAATCTGGTATTTTGATATAAGGTCCTTCGACATGTAAGATTGTAGTGCTGCCATGTTGTATGTTTTATGTTTACTTTAGTTTAGGAATTTATATGTTATTGGAAAATGGAGTCCGTACAACCGACCCCTTTTCAGATTACAATGATAATTCACTTGAATTGTATTGTTTATTGCCAATGCTGCAAATCTATGTCTCTTCCTTTTTGATGCTTTATTTGCATGTTTGTACCATTCATGTGTGCACTCCAATAAAAATCTTTTATATGAAAAAAAAAAAAAGAAAATCTGAGGGTTTTATGCTACACTAGGCTGTTCTCTTAAAGTGGCATTAACAGTACAGAGAGGTTATCATTTAAAGCGGGGGGCGGGGGGGGGGTGTAGTGATGCAAGGGTAGCTCAGGGAACAACCACATTTCCAATCCATGAAGACCAAATGTTTGAGGTAACTATGCAAAGTGTACAAAGGTAAAGAGGTCCCCTTTTTTATGGCACTAAACCCATTCGGTCAGATTGTCAAACGAGTACATACTTTATTGATGCACTATTGACATATGTATGTGCAAGATGTGCAAGGTTATTCAATAAAGTGCATATAAACAGTTTTGTATAGAGAGTACGTGTAAAGTACGCAAGATCTTAAATGAAGTGCATATGAACAGTTTTGTATTAGCAGGTGATCTAAAGGACAGAGAATTATAATTCTGATACCTGCTAAGGCTGGGGTCAGACGAACGCAGTGTGAACATGCGTTTAGCCACACTTTATTACGGCCGTGGTAGCCGCAAATGCGGCCAACATACAAAGTAAGGCTGCACGAAAGTTCGGCCGCGCAACGCAAGCGGCAAAATAACGTATTTTTTCAATAACGTCGAACTGCTAGTGTGACGGATTGGCCGCCACAGGATTTATTTAGTTTAATTTCATTCTTATTTTGTTATATTTCGTTTACCCTTTATATGAACAAATTCCCCTGTTAGATTTAGTGTAAAACTGTTTCTAGACTTCTATTTAATCATGTTTTTCCCGCTAGTAACCGAGTACATGCTTGCTACAATGTATCAGTCACTGAAACAGCCCGGCTGCAATTTGTCTGTATATCTCCTGTGCTGATTAATAACTCCTTCCCCATTGTGTCCAGCTTGTACCAGTGCCAACTGTACAAACAAAATATGTTATTAGTGTTCCTGCAAAGTGTACCCCGGCTTGTCTCGTATTGTGTATGGCAGGAGGCTCCTCAGAAGATCGGCAAGCTGCCAAAACCCTACTCCTGTTCAACCGCTTCCCTGGATCTCCCTTTGCCCCCACCAGGGCGCTTTTTGGACATTAGGTCCCCAGGGAGGGTTGCCTGGTGTGGGGTGAGTTTGAAGAGGAAGCGCCCTCGGGAACCTCTCCATCCGACGGTCCCATAACAGAGCAGCTATGGCTATGGAGCTTGTGACAGAACAGCCGTCCCTTTCAATTTATTAGCACCTAAAAAGTTAAAAGTTCGTTGGTTCAAGGTTAAAATTCGTTAATACAATTTATGCTTGTGTGATCCTAATGTTTATTAAGTTCTTTGCCACCCCTGCCTTGCCCAGCCATCGTGGTTTATCTGCCCAGCGCAAACCTGATACAGCTGCCACCGGCGAGACCAAGCACAGCCGACATTCCTTTCACCCTACACCGCTCAGCCCCTGTACATGCCACCAGAGTGCTTTTTGGTCAGAAGGGCCCTGAGAACATGGTGCCACTGTGGAGTGAGTTCCAAATGGGAGCTCCACCAGGATCACCCCTCAATCAGCCGCTAAACCCAGGTCAGGGTTCCCAGCCGTAGAAGAGATCTGGCGCCGGAATCAGTGCTTGCACTCCGAGGGGGTGGAATGTCCCAGGCAAGGAACAGCCCAGGGCGGGCGCCAGGAGCTGGAGGCTGGGGCAGCCCATGTTAAGGATACGAAAAGGGCTCGGGCTAGAGGCAGTGGCAAAACTGGCACCGGGATGTCGGAGGGCGGGCATAGGAGAGAACAATGGGACTGTACTGTATAAATGTACCATGTCTGTGCTGTTCTAAATAAACCAACCTTCTTAACCTGTACTACGTCTCAACGAGTATTTGGGAAGAGGGACTATCTGCTTGGTATTTCCTACGGCTGACTCGATAGCTTCCAGCAAGGGATCTGATGCCAGCTTCGCTACCGCTGCTCACTGCAGAACAACCCGACACCTACGGTGGATCTACTCCCTGAGTAGCAGCGTCCGTCAGCGCTAGTACTGACGCACAGAGTGCGCTGCGTCGGCATAGCGGCGTGTGTGCGTGATTAGGAGACGTCAGACACTGCACATGTTCGGCCAACATCACGTCCATTTGGTTTTTTATAGCTCCGTCAAAAGTCACGGCCGTAATTGCGCACCGTATGACCGCTATCGTGTATTCCATCAAAATGTGCATCCATGCGTTTTGACAGTAGACGTGAACAATGCGTTAGTCTGACCCTAGCCTAATACAAAACTGTTTATATGCACTTCCATATTTTGCACATACTTTATGGCTACACTATTGACATATATGTATGTACTCGTTTGACAATCTGACTGGACGTGTTTAGCGGGATACAGGGGACCTGTACCTTTTGTACATATATCCGTAGCAGTTGCAGAGCTCTGCTATCCTCCTGTGGGCTGCACATTCACAAACACACACGCCATTATATTAAAACTACATTGCTACAAGGCGCTAAAGAAGGGTATTCCACACCAAAGTATGCAAAGTGTCTTTCAGTTGGCCAATGAGTTGTTCAATAGCTAATACATCTGTGAGAAGGTGATGCAATTCTTGATAGGACAGGAGAGACTGTTGATTCCTGCATCTAACGAGAGCTAGTCCAGCAGATAAGGGTTCTTGGACTATAAACCTTTCACTCCTTCTAAAGCCTTCAGTTGAACATAGGAGGAACATCCATGGGTTATCTGACATTTTGTCCTCTATCTTGATCAGTTACTGTATTTGACACAAAGGCTATTTCAGCCTGTATGTTAATAATGCAGACACTGTCTGAAACTGTGCAAGATGAGAGACACCATCTAGCGTTTAGAACCTTTCATCCCAGCAATATTTCTGCAAAAGGATAAACCAATACATAAAAATTTGAAATGCTAAATTTACATTACTTTAATCCTTTAACTCTCCGAAGAACTTTTATCTCCGACTAAAAAAATCTTCTTGTAAAACCACCATTTGTCCCCCATCTTCAATTCCACAGCACATGTTTCGAATAAATATAACCATTTCCTTTTTTTTTTCTTCTCTTTTTTTTTCTTTTCAACAAAAATGCCCGGTAATGACAGGGTAAAAAAAAAAAGTAACTTGTCTGTTGTGGCGTGCCTATATTTGCATATATGTATATAATAACCAATAGATTGGTTTACGTTTTCAGTCCTGTATGTATATAATTACAGTTTTAAAATTAACATTCAAAATAGTGTTGATTTTTAAATTTAGAACTATACACACTAGAATCTGTCATTGTGAAGTAATGCGTTTTTTTAAATTATTATTTTCCCCCTCTAAGGCAGAAGACCAACCCCTTCCAAAAAGAAGACGTATGATACAAAATACCAAAAAAATTGGCTGTACAGCTAAAATTCATGTATCTCACATACTCACATTTCCGGAGTTTAAGGTATATGGACAAATATTGTATTTACTTATTTGTTGGAAAAAGGATGTCATATATTGTTTTGTCTTTTTTTAGAAAGTATTTTACCGGGAAGGATACATTGAGATTGTCGTTTTCAAATATGTCCTGGGTGGCGAGTGTGTACCGTTGGGTGTCTTGGCCAAGGACACTTACTGGATAGGTGCTCTTGCCAGGATTCGAACCTGTGTCTCCACGATTCTACAGCAGTGATGTTACGTCTACTCCACCTAGCCATTTTGTGTTGTTTTGTGGGGTTTTTTTCCTTCTGTTTTTCAGTAAACCTGGAACTGCCCTCGGTCTACCATCACAATTTACTTTGTCCATTTCACTACTTATGGAAATCTATTCATTCATGCTGTGGTTTCATCAATAATGCCTTTTATATTGAATCTTGCCCCCTCCACAAATTTAAGTGTGTTTTGGAATCTAACGAGGAGGAAATAATTTATTTTTTGCTTTTTGAAAAGGGCTTACTTTTAGTCACGTTTTACATTTTTGGGAGGTGCATTGATATTGAATAAAGGGCTTGCTAAGACCTAAGCACTTTTATATTAAAACTCTAGTTTATTTCATAACTACCTTTTAACTCTACAGAATTTGCTACTTAAAGGCTACTTAATTACAGTAGTTTACGAATGTACTTTGTCATAGATTTCTAAGAACACAGAGTCCCGGAAAAGAAAGGCATCTAAGAAACTTCGAGCTGCTCTTGAAAAGGATCGAGAGAATGTAAAAGGTGTTCATGAATATATTGCAAAATTCCCAATTGCTTCAGAACATACAAGCCATGCAATTACTGGAGAGGTACTATTTCAAAAATAGATTCTATAGAGGTGTGTGTGTGTGTTTTGGAGAGCATGATTAAGAGCATTTCCTCACGTCAGAAAATGTCATGTCGGTTTCTGTCTTCTTTGCTCCTATACCAAATAATTGTCATAGGAGTGCTCTAGCAATTCAAGATGACGGTACAATCATTTTTATTTGTCACTCAACAGCAGCAGTTGCAACGTTTTGGCTGTAGGACCAGCCTTTATCAGCTTGATAATGGCTGGTCATACAGTTGAAATGTAGCTGCTTACTGCCAAATAAACGTGTTTCTACTTTATTAGAGTGCCAGGTCCCTCTTCAAGTATCAGAGTATGGCTTCTCCTGGTACCCTGAGCTCCAAGCGATTTTTATACATTAATGGAATGGTTCCCAACCGTGGTCCTCAAGTACCCCTAACAGGCCATGTTTTAAGACTTACCTTGGAGAAATGCAGACTGAATCCTGCAATCAGTGAGCAGCAAATTCTATCACCTGTGCTGTGCTTCACATATCTGGAAAACCTGACCTGTTAGGGGTACTTGAGGGCCGTGGTTGGGAACCACTGCATTAAAGCAAGGATCTACGAAGAAAAAAGCTTGTGCATTCTTCCTATTTTTTTATACTGCATTAAGTCCTTTCATATAAGGATGCAGAAATCGATGAGTAAATAAAAGGCATGGGGTATGTGGATTGGGCACACCCAAAACATCACATCCGGAAGAGATCAAAAGATCTCCCTGCCAGGTCCCATGCCCTCTCACTGTAAAGCGGAAACCTGTGATCAGTCAGTTCCCTTATGGTCTTTGCCCACCAGGGTTAACACTTTATAAAGTGTTAACTTACCAGAGCCATTAAAAGCTATGGTTTATAACACTAGGCTTTGAATATAGCTTACGGTTTGGAAATGAGTCCTTGGTGTAATAAAATTCGACTTTATTTTATTTGCTTCCTAAAAGGATAAAATCTTCTCTTGTTTTTTTGTTTTTTTTTTACAGTTGGCAAACATACGGGAAAAAGTGGATCCAAGAATTAAAAACAAAATTAGAACTCTATACCGAAGTGGTATCAGGAAAGTAGGCGATATTCAATTGCACATTAATAACTTTGTGGCTCAAGAACTTTTCCCGTTTTCGGAACTTCCTGAAACGAATCGAAGAAGATTTTTCCCCAGAAGAAAAGATATTACAAATCTAATTAGCAAATTCAAACACGAAGGGCAGAGCTCAACATTTGATGAAGAAAATGTTTTGGAACTGGCTAAGTTATGGAAAGAACAGGTACCAGAAACCAATCTATATTGCCGTACAAGGGAAAGAAATGTTTCTGATCCAACATTTTTATTCTGTTACCAAACACACTGGCAAAAAAAAATATTGAAAACCTACGGGAATCAAATAACTCTCTTGGATGCAACATACAGAATGACACATTATCCACTACCTCTGTATTTTCTCTGTGTTCGTACGAATGTTTGTTATGTTGTGGTTGGAGCATTTGTTGTACAGCGTGAAACTACAGCATGCATACAGGAGGCTCTGGGAATATTTCAAGTGTGGAATGAGGAGTGGAAGCCAAAATGCTTCTTGGTCGATTTTTGCCAAGCAGGAATAGATGCCGTCTCTGCAATATTTGAAGGTAGTAGTAGTTTTATATTTGCCCAAATATTTTATATACCTCAAAATTTGTTTGATAAATTTGCAATGTAAATCCATGGTTTGGCGAGGAGGGGGTTTTTTTTTTTTTTGTTTTTTGTTTTTTCTTTATATTTGTAACCAGTACATTTAAAAACAAAAATGAAATTTGAATTTGTATGTCAATTAAAATTATACTAATGTTAAGAATTGACGTATATATTTGCAAACGTACAGTATCTCACGCTCAGCGAGTACACCCTCACATTTTTGTAAATATTTTATTATACTTTTTCATGTAACAACACTGAAGAAACTACACTTTGCTACAATGTAAAGTAGTGAGTGTACAGCTTGTATGACCGTGTAAATTTGCTGTCCCCTCAAAATAACTCAAAACACAGCCATTAATGTCTCAATTGCTGGTAACAAAGGTAAACACCCCTAAGTGAAAATGTCCAAATTGGGCCCAACTAGCCATTTTCCCTCCCCGGTGTCATGTGACTAGTTAGTGTTACAAGGTCTCAGGTGAGTGAAATTTGGTGTTATCGCTCTTATACTGATCACTGGAAGTTCAACAATTGTTGCTCTACATAAAGATGGCCTAGGCTATAAGAAGATTGCCAAGATCCTGAAACTGAGCTGCAGCATTGTGGCCAAGACAGGACAGGTTCCACTCAGAACATGCCTCGCTATGGTCAACCAAGTTGAGTGTATGTGCTCAGCAGCATATCCAGAGGATGTCTTTGGGAAATAGATGTATCAGTGCTGCCAGCATTGCTGCAGAGGTTGATGGGGTGGGGTTGCAGCCTGCCAGTGCTCAGACCATAGGCAGAACACTGCATCAAATTGGTCTGCATGGCTGTGGTCCCCGAAGGAAGCCTCTTCTAAAGATGATGCACAAGAAACTAAGCACCCAAACCGTTTGCTGAAGACCTGCAGACTAAGGACATGGATTACTGGAACCATGTCCTATGGTCTGATGAGACCAAGATAGACTTATTTGGTTCAAATGGTGTCAAGCATTTGTGGCGGTAACCAGGTGAGGAGTACAAAGGCTTGCCTAACAGTCAAGCATGGTGGTGGGAGTGCCATGCTCTGGGGCTGTATGAGTGGCTGCTGACACTGTGGAGCTACAGTTCATTGAGGGACCCATGAATGTCAACATGGACTGTAACATACTGAAGCAGAGCATGATCCCCTCCATTCGGAGACTGGACCGCAGGGCAGTATTCCAACTTGATAACGACCCCAGACACACCTCCAAGACGATCACTGTCTTGCTAAAGAAGCTGAGGGTAAAAGTGATGGACTGGCCCAGCATGTCTCCAGACCTAAACACTATTGAGCATCTGTGAGATGGAAGGTGGCGGAGCGCAAGGACTCTGAAGCTCTGGTGCACTCCATGCCCAAGAGGGTTAAGGCAGTGCTGGAAAATAATGGTGGCCACACAAAATATTGACACTTTAGGCCCAATTTGGACGTTTTCACTTAGGGGGGTACTCACTTTTGTTGCCAGCAGTTTAGACATTAATGGCTGTGTGTTGAGTTATTTTGAGGGGACAGCAAATTTACACTACTTTACATTGTAGCAAAGTGCCATTTATATTGCTATATGAGATTTGCTTGATGGGTCCCAGAGTCTAGTTTGCTTTATTTGTAAATTAAAATTACTCAAACTATCAATATTTAGTGGTAAATGGTTGTGACCGCTACAAGGAGTAGCTTCTGACCTGGTTTTAGCAGATGGCAGTCATTTAGGGACATTTCAAGCTGATGCTTCCTGTCCCACAGAGGTGCCGATTTTAGCCAACCTCATCTGTTTCATCTGACTACTAGTGATTGACTGCTCTGGCCAGGATTCAAACCTGTGTCTCCACGGTTATAAAGCAGTGATGTTACCTCTACTCCAGCCAGCCGGTTTATTGAGACTTGTGTCATTCTCCAGATGCCGCAATGTGTGCGTCATTTCAGTCGCACACGTTTTGGCACATCTGTATGACCCAATCAGGAAGGAGAGAACACTATTGAAGACTTAACGTCTTAACTTCTTCCAAAAGCAGTTACTGCGTCATTTTCTCCTGCTTGTCTCTGTAATTGACTTCCGCTACATTTACTTGACTCTCTGATACTCTATTTTCCCTTGACCTCGGCTTGTTTACTAAACTCTGTATATACTGTCTTTATTGGACCTTGGTGTGCCTAATATTTCTCTCTTCTATTTTAAGGCTGGCCACTCTGAGGACCAGAGTTAGGGTTATTGATATGTGTTTTCATTCTCTGGCTGTTGGGTCTCTCCTGGAACGATCATTGAGAAACCCAGGTGTTTTAAGGACTGGTACTGCACTTGGCATAAAGATTTTCTGGTTTTGCGTTTGGGATTTTTCAGGGACATACCAAAACTGTTACAATGGGTTGACAACATGAAATCTAATCTTTATTTCTTGAATTCCAGATACAAATATATTTCTCTGTGACTATCATCGTGAGAGAGCCTGGACAGAGTGGATAAGTAAGAAATCTAATGGTGTCTTTGGCTGTCGCCAAAAACTACTGTCTATGCTGCGTAAAATGGCAGTGGCACCTACAGAAGAACAGTATAATATGGCACTTCATTCTTTCACTGGATCCCAGCTGTGGAAGCAAAACGAACCATTAAGACAATGGTTTTCTTGTACATGGTTGCCTCAAGTAAAGGTAAGAAAGCTTTCACAATTATTGCCTTTATAGGAATATAATTATTATTTTTCCAATAATAATTAATGACCAAAATGCAGACACTATTACATTTGGCAGAATATAAAATCTATAGTAAACATTTTGGGGAAAAAAGAATATATTTTACTTTGTTCTCCCTTCTTCCATCCTTCAGCTGCTCTGCTTTTTGTCCCCTCGTCATGGCTGCACATGACCCTCGACAAAATGTCAAACTGTAAGATATTTCTACTGTGTGTTGAATACCTTCATTAGGGTCAATTCTCGCAAATTCTCCTTTTTGGAGGAGGTTTATCTTTGCACGCTTCTCAGGAATGTCAAACTATAACCTGTTGCTGGATGGGTTTTATACCATGATACCTTGTCCATTAAATCCTTTTCTCTGTAATTTTTCATGACCTTTGATACAATATCCTTTGTTTCAAAAATTAAAAAGGATATATTGTACAATTTTTTGTTTTTCTTCAATAAAGGTCTGGGCGAATGTGTACAGAACTCAAGAATTGCAATTTGGAATTCTTACCAACAATGGATTGGAACGTCTAAATGAGGCCCTGAAAAATAATGTTCTGGAAAGACATAAGAACTCCACTCTTGGGGAAATGCTCTCAGCTCTCCATTCCACAATTTTGCCAAATGCCTACAATAGGTATGTTGAAACTTTTGTATTTACTTTATAAATTTTATTTCTTGGTAGAAACTGAAAAAACTCAATGTTTATAACTCCCAGTTTTGGAAAGAAGCAGGCGGTTTGTAGGTCGATGATGCCCTGGGTGACAGCTTTCAAAGGAATAACTGGAATTTTAAATATCACACAATTGAAATTTAAAAAAAAAATTTGTTCCATCCCAAGAAAAAAAAAAAACACTTTTTTTTAATTGGCCTATTTCAACCAAGCCTTTGAGTAACGAGTGAGCTGTTAAGTACGAAGGCCAAACTTTGCATAGGAAGCGCTAATGTGTGGACATATAGAGAACAAGGAGTTCTGTGCTACAGATAATAACAAAAAACAGGTTCTAGAAGCCGATGTGACCATAAAAAAAATAATAAAGGGGAGGAGGGAACATACCTTCACGCCTGGTGGGACTGCAGCGCTGTTCGACCCATCTGGGAGGTGGCTTTTCGAGACCTGGGTAGGGCATTGGGGGTCTCTCCTCCCCCAGATCCATGGACGGCGCTCCTTAACAGGCAGCACCCGGCCGCGCACCTGGCGAGGGGCGAGCAATCGCTGGTTTCCAGGGTATGTGCCGCTGTGCGCATTTGTCTGGCCAGGACTTGGAAGGGACCCCCGCCGGCTCGGCCACAGATTGAGGCCAAGATCTGGCACATGCTCACGATAGAGCGACTGACGGCCGTGGTCCACGACCGCATGGGAGACTTTGAGAGGGTGTGGGCTCCTTGGCTGGAGGCGTTCGCCTCACCGACCTCTGTACGTCTCGCCTTTTCTGGGTAGACTAAGCATACTCTGTTGAGTTTGACTCGACTTGCACACTCAGGCCCTCTGGAGGGGGCGGAGTCCTGTGAGGTGACCCGCGCGCGAGCGGTTCAGATTGACTGCGGGAGTGGTGGGAGGGTGGGGTGAATGTGTACAGAACTCACGGCGAGTACCCCTCCTCTTCCCCTCCACCCCAGCCCCCTCCCCCTCCACCCCAGCCCCCTCCCCCTCCACCCCAGCCCCCTCCACCTCCACCCCAGCCCCCTCCACCTCCCCCTCCACCCCAGCCCCCTCACCTCCCCCTCCACCCCAGCCCCCTCCACCCCTTTTTCTATTTTTTTTTTTCTCTTCCCTCTTCTTTTTCCTCCCCCTACCTCTCTCTCTTGCTCATTCTCATACACCAATTTTCCTTTTTTTTTTTATCCCCTCTATGCCTTCCTAATCCTCTGCCCTCTTGGCTTCTGCCTAGCTTCCACCTGGAGGTGGACTTTGGACTGCCCCTCAATACCGAGCTTTGTACTAGGGCAACGAGAATAGCGGAAACATAGCTACATATCCCTTAAGCCCCGAGAGATTTCGGATAGCCCCTTCTAGCCCATTTGCTCTTGTATGTCTCTCTACTTAACGGCTTGAGGGGATCAAGAGCCACTTCTCCTCCCCCTTTCAATACCCCCCTAACCCTTCTTGGGATGGTTCTTGAAAAAAAAAAAAAATCACACTGTAAAATCAAATATTCACCTCTGGCCCCATTAAGGAAGGCAAGAACTGCGGTGTTCTTTTGGTGCAAGCAGAAGGATACGGAGGACAAATGGATCTTAAGTGTCCTTCATTTGGCACTGCAAGAAAACCTATCATTGTTATGTAGAACTTTTGTCTTGTTTCCAAGGAGTCTTTTGGATTACATGAGATTTTAGCAACAGCATCATGTTTCGCATGTACAGTATTTTCTGGTGTATAAGACTACTTTTTATACTTAAAAACATCCCCCAAAAAGGGGGTCGTCTTATACGCAGGATATACAATACAATATGACGAGTATAGGCCAAAACCTATTTTTTAACTGGAAAATTAGGGGGTCGTCTTATACTTCAGAAAATACGGTAATTGTTAGCAGCTCCCTTTTTTTTTACGATGTCAAAAAAACGTATCACTGTATCTCCATTATTTACACCCCACATGGTCAATTAAGGTGTCATTGGAAAGGCCAGAGGCTGGATGTTCCAATGGTACCAAACATGACCATGTAAAAATAAAGCAGTTAAGGCCGGTGTCAGACAAGCGCATTTCAGAGTGGAAGGAACGTCCATGAGTGTGGGCGTTCCTTCCACTCTGCCGCCTGTGTGGCCACCTCACTGAGCACAGTTAGAGCTCTCCGCGCTGCAAAGCTCGGTCCTCTTATGGAGGACCGAGCTTTGCAGCCCCATGAAATATGCGGCGTAGCGTTCCATGGGGACAGTTTCAGCACATCCATTGTAGCGTGCACAACTCATGTGCGGACGAGGGCTACACTGTAGCCCACTATGTCGCAATGCCACAACACTGCGACGGACGGTGGGAGGCGCGTCAGCATGCGCGCACATACGGTGCTCGTCTGACAGGCCTAATCAGCATAGCGGCTTGAGCTGTTAGCATAACAGCTCAGTTGGAATAGGGCTTTTGATTTTTAAGCTGTTATGTGTCAGTATACTTGTGACTGATTCTTTAGTTTTTACTGCTGAAATGTCCCTTAAATTTATGTAGCTATGGGATGTAATCCTGAAATGATTCTAATATTCCCATTAAAACATTTAAAAGAAAAAAAAATGGAATTTTAATCTTCGATTCAGAAACTGAATTATAAATCTGGTCCCTTCTGTATCTGTTAAGTACAGTCCAATTTTGACTCTACACATCCAAATAGGGAAATATTAAACCCGAGCTGGCATAGCACACCCCACGTACTCCCTATGGACCCCTCGCCTGGTTGTCCTGTGAGTGCCGAGCACGTCATTGGCTGCTGCAGTACTTCCTGAATTAAGGCTGTCTTGCGGAATCTCCTAGGACTCGATAGGTCCTGAGGTGGGCAGAAGGAGGGCTTTGGGGCACGCTGTGTTAAGAATTATCTTTTTGTGGCTGTTATCAAGATAGGGATTTTTGTTCTTAATTTTCTAGATTTTCCCTAGAGAAGGAGTAAGGATTCAATCTATCAATTACTTCAACTCTGAGTCAATGGATTACTGATTATTATTTTTGTACTCTACTCCTTTTAGGGTATGCCTCAAATGATGCCTTCTGTAAGGACGACCGCTGATTCATTTAACCCATACACACTCGGATATCTTTAATGATTGATTAATCCTAGCATAATTTTAGAAAAAAAAAATTTTAAAAAAAATTTGACATAGAATTTATTTCAGGTTTTCCAATAGGATACAAAGAAAAATAGAGCATTCAGAAAAATTTTATGATTTATGTCATTGCACTAAGTGTGAATAGCAATCAGAATCAAATGTAAGGCATGTGAATAATAAAGAAAAAAAATCCAAAAGTATTGCTGAAAACATGTACTGCAGCAAATGGCAAGGCAAAAATAAATTAAAATAGCATATGTGGAGCACACAGATGTAAAAGGAGTAGAAGAAACAGGTAGTGAATAGAGAGAAAAGGGGTAGAGTAGAAAGGAGGAACGAGGGAGAGGGACAATTACTGCAGGGGAGCATAATGGTATTAAGGGACAAGCAGTCAGCAAGTATCAGGACCTCCGCTCCCACAGCCCCGAAGAAACTTTTTACATTTTCCTGCTTAACCCATTAACTCCACCAGGTGTACTATGCCATGCTAGCAGCACACAGGTCTAAATGTCACAGGTCAGCAGGCATTGTAAAATCGTTTTCTTTTTGGTTTTTAGCTGTTTTTTGCCTCTCCTCTATGACTCCCAAACCTGGATGTCCCTGAAGCTTTCGAACACAATTTGCGCTCCTACGCAATGTGCGCCACATAGGAACCACAAACTGAGCACTGTTCCAGGACTTGCATGTGCAGATCTGATCCATCGGCGGCCTCTCTTAAACCGATCGCTAACGTGAGAGAATGACTTTGGCATTCTGTCACTGGTGACCAGCAGATGGGAAATTCAAAAATCCTGGGAGCATTCTCCTCCAGTTCACCCAGCATTTTTATCAGATCGGAGAAGCTGGAATGGAGGGGGATATGGGGGGGCTGTACTCCTGACATCCTGATCACTTTATAAATGTAAAGTGGTTGGTGTGAGTAGAGTGCCCCTTTAACATTTTCACACTTCACATTTTAAAATATTATGATATGTATTGGCTTTATTATATGCTGTATTGCACTAGGTTGATCATCATCTCTCTAGATGCCTTTTTTTTCTCCAACTTTGTACTAATTGTCATACATGAAATTGTCTGCACTTTATACATATGTTAATAAAATAATTCAAAGTTCTTTATCTGTTCTCTAGGTATGTAGAGCTGAATTTACAGAGCTCTGACCTATATCTAAAACACACCGAAGAAGTGCCTGTGTTTTTACGACACCGACCTCGAGACTTCGTGACACACTTCATGAAAAGCTTGTCAAGCAGTCTTACAGAAGCAGACGTGAAAATTTTAAACGACACTTGTGGCATATTTGAAGTAAGAACTGAATCTGAAAGTGAAAAATTTGACATTGTCGATTTCTCAAATGCCATTCCTTCGTGCACTTGTGCAGATTGGGAGAAACATTTTGTGCCCTGCAAACATATGTGCTGCCTTTTCACATTTTTTGTAGAATGGGGGTGGGAAAAAGTTCACCCCGACTATAGAAATAACCCACTGTTTACTTTGGACATGGAATGCTTCATTCTGGAGGATTTACAAAGCACGGCCAGTTACGTAACAGCCAGCGATTGGGTTAGTACAACAGTACCCACAGAATGTGCCACCACCGAGCTCCCACAGACCTACAAACGGTCAAAAATATCTCGGTTAAGACGCAGTTGTTCTCAAAAATTGAAGAGACTTATGGATAATTTGTATTTGATAAAGGATGAACAACACCTCGAAGAACTGAATACATCACTCGATTTACTTCTGGAAAAGACTTTGAGCTGAGTACCAAAGGACCACGAGGCTGCCGAACGAAATTCTAGTGGATAGTTAATTTTCCCAAGTCAACATTGAATTGATCGTATAGCTTCATTCTGTTAAGATTTTTTCGTTCTATGAATGATCTCTAAATGTATATGGCACTTTAAAAACAAGGTATGACATAATAATAGATCTGAGGCATTTTGGCGTTACAGGAAAAGGGATCTTTTTTTATTGAAGAGGCGGTAACGTTTCTGCTGACTAGCAGCAGCCTTTGTCAAGCCGAATTCATTTAGACTTGACAAAGGTTGCTGGTCAACTGAAACATTGGTATTTCATCCATAAAAAAATCTCCTTTTCCTAGACCACCAGCGAGCTTTCGATCTTTTTTTCATAGCCGTTTTCTAAGGATTTGCGCAGTACTAATTCTATCTAAGTAGGAGATTCCAGCACGTTTCATTTAGAATTAGACTTTCTTAAGGGGAATAACATTTTAAACAACATGCAGAATATCCCTGGCTGAGCTATTGTTTATTTTGTGCATTTAAAAAAATCCCTATTTTATCTACCTGGTTTGCAGCCAGGATACAGCTGGAGGCTGAGAGGATGCACCGGGGGTGGAGAGTTAACCGGCTTCTCACTTATTTTATCTTTCTATCCAATTTCTGTTTGTGTTGTACTGCAAAGTGTTACACGAAGAGAGCATTTACTTGGTATTACAGGATTCCGTGCTTTCATTCTGCTTATCTGGTTCTTACATAGGAGACTTGAAATTTAATCTTAGGAAGCCACATCCTACATAAAACTAGTAAAAGGGACACTTCCATAAACTATAAGTAGTTTACTGTGCACTACAAACAAAACCACATGCTGCGGTGTTTTACTTTGAAGTAATTGCATTTAAAAAGTTAAAATAAATTTAGTGGGTTTTTTTTTCCAGTTTCCATTTTGTGGATTTTTCCCAAGATGTAACTTTTACCAAAATCTTTTATGGGGGTTTTACTTTGTGTGGAGGAGGTAATATTTAGATATGGCTACAAGGGGGCTTTTGTCGTGCCTCTGCTATTTGAGAGGAGAGCTGGCAGCTGAATGAGATCTGACAGGGAGCGTAAAAGACTCCTGATCTACCCCCAAGTGATGTAATTTGAATACACCTCACATAATACAATGTAAGTTGGCTGCCTGGCCCATAGAGCCCTTTCAATGGCCAATGCCACCCAGTAAAGGTACTGTGGGGGGTGGTGATGGCAGTTTACAACACACACAAAAAAAAAAAATCACAAAATGGGTGTGCCCAGTGACACATAAAAGTTAAATCTTAACTAAACATACAAGAGAAAACCAAAGGACATGTTAGATATCAGCAACATAAAATAAACGCAATAAGGACATTTAAGTATTTCTACAACTTCATCTCTGTTAATAGTGGCATTTTAAAACCAACATGTGAAAATTATGTGCAAAAGACAATTTGCCAATTTCAAAGGGAACCACTCCCTTTTTTATAGACCAGCATATTTTTTTTTTACTTAAATGAGGGGGAGGGTTATTCCCTTTCAACGTTTTTCCATACCCTACATGGCTATGGCATGCTGCAGAAGGTGTTGAAGGATAGCATTCTAAAAGACTGCCTTTTGCTCACACTGCACCTTAATTGTCTGTGTAGCGCACCATGTGAATGGAGGGCTGTCCTTTAGAACAGCTCTTTTCAAATAATTGTCAACTTGCCCTGCGGCATGCCGCAATCACATTTCTAGACAAAGTTTGATTTTTTTTTTCAAATAGGCAGCAAGAACCGCTGACTTATACAAAAGCATGGATTTCCTGTCACATGGGCGAAACTTGTTTTGCTATAGATGCAGGGCCGGATTAACAGAGGGGCTATTGGAGCTGCAGCTCTAGGCCCAGGGAAAGGATAACTATATCTGCGCTGATGGTTGTTTGGACCCCAGTATCTCCTGAACCATAGCAGCTACAGGATCGTATCCATAAAAGTGGTGACAGTACTTTGGTATCCAACTACCGTCCGATATCGTTGCTCCCTGTAATGTCAAAAATCTTGGAAAAATGCGTCTACACACAATTACGTGATTATCATCAATATTGGAACTACTTAACCCCAGATCAATCCGACTTTCGTCCAAATCACTCCACTACAACCGCCCTTTTAAAAGTCTGCAATGATATCCAATCTGGGATGGAACAAGGAAACCTAACTGGAGCCATCTTCCTTGATTTTGCCAAGGCCTTTGACACGGTAGACCATGGCATCTTGTTAGAAAAACTTAAAAACTCTGGCATTGGTGATCGCACGCTAACCTGGTTTCAATCATATGTATCCGACCGATCACAATATGTGTCAATTTCTGGCAGCTCCTCCCTCCCGCTCCCAGTCACTTGCGGTGTACCCCAAGGCTCAATACTAGGCCCCCTGCTATTCACAATATTCATAAATGATCTGCCCAACGCCTGCAAAGCCTCAACTGTACACAGACGACACTGTAATCTATACCAGCAAACCAAATCTCCTGCAGCTGGAGGCCGTGCTGCAAGAACAATTCACAGGAGGTAGAAAAGTGGATCAAACTAACTTTTTTTAAATACTGACAAAACTTTAACGATGCTCTTTGGAACAGCACCTAAAACTACACAAATTGCAAAATCCCCATCTATGTGTTGGGACAAAATCAAATGGCACGCTGACCACAGTCACTTCTCTCAAATATCTAGGTATGTGGTTGGACCCTAATCTATCCTTTGGCCCCCACATTGAAAAACTCTCATCTAAACTTTACCCCAAACTAGGTGCCCTGTACAGAAACAAATCCTGCCTGAGCCCCGCGGTAAGAAAGCAGATTGTACAACAAATGCTTATGCCGGCTATTGATTACGGAGATGTAGTGTATGCAGCGCCCCGCAAACACACCTTCAGAAACTTACTACATTGTATAACTCCTTCTGCCGCTTTGCATTACAATGTAACTACATGACCCACCATTGTGACATGTTAAAGGAGCTACACTGGCCATCGCTGGAGTCTAAACGCACCCTTCACCTTTCCAGCCTGGTGTTTAAGAGCTTTTCTGGGAAGCTGCCACCCTACCTGAATAGACTGCTTCCCCCAGCAGCTCCCTCATCCTATAACCTCCGATCCAGGACCAGCACCTTACTTGCTATACCACAATACAAAAAGACAGTGGCTCGATCCTCATTTTCCTACAGAGCACCACAATTATGGAATAACCTCCCAGACACCATCAAATCTTCCCCCAGTCTTAAGTCACTCGAGCGCCTTACTAACCTACCTCAATACAGAATGCACCTGTAAACATGTAACCTAGTGACTATATTTCCTACATATTTATTTTCTGTTAATCTGTAGATTTGTGTTGTTTTTTTTTTTAATATCTTGCATTGTATTACTTTGTATTTCTGTAACTAACACTTCAATATTCTTGAACCCAGAACATACTTGAAAACGAGCGAAATCTCAATGTATCCTTCCTGGTAAAATCCTTTATAAATAAATAAATAGATATCATTGGAAAGGTCAGAACATGGCCTTTCCAATAGAACATGGTATCCTCTAAAAACAAAATTTTGTTTTTCTAACAGCGCCTTTGTTCAATTATAAAGTGAATAACGATGCAGCTCTGACTCGTCATTTCATTTCCCATGTCGTCAGCAAGTGTATAGGTGATGGCACAATGCGTTATTACGCATTATTCCATCAAAAACCTTAACTGCCGGACTGCAACAGGAGTGCTGGGCCTCTTTGGAACCCTGTGTCTAATCTTTACATGGCGCAAGGTCGAGGGAGATGTCATTGGAAACGACAGAGTCTGGCCTTTCCAATGATTCCAAACATGACCATGTTAAATCTAGGAGAAAACAAATGGTAGACACCAGCTACCCAATAATAACTTTATTTGGTGTACATTGAACGAAACATCCGACCGTTTCCAATATATATATATATATATGTGTGTTTTTTAAAGTGAAAACATAAATCTCACCTGAGTAGGGATGAATAACCTAACCGTGAAATGATTGCCAATGTCCTTAGTACAATATTAAAGCAGAGAAATTCAATGCTCCTAATGGACGCAGCGTATCCAGAGAGGTGGTTTATAATCATCAAAAAAAAAAAAAAAACAATTGGTGGTATCAACTGTAGTAAAGATTAACAGATCTGGAAGGTATCAATCTCGGGCAAACAGTGCTATATTCCACAAAATTCCATAAGATTGCACAATAATCGCTACGCCCTCATTGGTAGGGGCAAAGACAATAATTAACGGTAGGTAACCATGACACTGACAACTGTTAAAATGCCTTGCTTCTCAACAGGTTTCGCCGCCTAAGCAACTGCGGCTTTTTCAAGAGACGAGACCCGTCTACCTTTGCCTCCTTGATACAGTAACTGGGTCGTACTTATTTGAGGGTCCGCTGTGTGCTCCCACCCACTTAGCGTGTGACGGCATTAGGTCCGCCTCTGCTCTGGGATTCCCCTCCTGCGTCACGTAAGACTTCACTATACTCGCCTATTAACGATCGACGGCTTCATTGCTGCTAAGTAACAAGTTAACATACACTTAGATGAACATCCTGCTCTAAAGAAAAAGGAATAAACCAATTCCATAGAGGCACTTGGTACAAACGTTCCAGCAGACCCTTTGAAATAATAACATAACCTTCACCATTTTATTCGTTTCTGTGGTCGTCTCTACTACACAATAGTTATATTAATAAAGCCCGTCTACACTGATTAACAAAATATTCATAATGGGGTATTTAGATTTGATTCAATTAGGTGTCATCTTTATTCAACCAAGCATCGATTAATGACCAGAATTGTCCAGAACAATAGTGCATTTTGAGGATCGATCATATTTATTACACCATACTATGCCCAATGAGGAACCATAAGTATTATACTTAGCACAAGGCCGCTTCCCCGACGGGGCCGAAGCTCATACAACACTTAATTCGACGGAAAAGCGATATGCATAATGTATACAGCTTGTGAAGCCTTCTAAGTGCAAGCCTTCCAAGTGAGCACTTAGAGATACTCTGGAGGTAGTCTGAGGTTAGACAGGAGGTAGAAAACCTACAAAAAAGGTAAGATTTGCTGGTTTTAAATCCATTCTTTTATAATGGCAGGCTTGATCCAGTGTAAGACCTGATTTTTTTTTTAGATCCAATTTTTGGAGGTTTGGAGTGTGCCTGATATGTAGGCAGTTCTATTTATTGCAGCAGGAAATTGCCTGTTTGAAGTCTGAGATTTGTAAATTATCTGTTAAACAAACTGAGGCTATGACTGTTACAAAGCCACTGCCACAGAGGCCTCCTAGGAGCGGCAGATGGACTACTGTAGGATCTGGTAGACTTAGAGTTGTGGATAGAAGGCATGTCCCACAGTCTGTGGCTCTTCTTAATTCTTTTGAGGCACTTTCAGAGTGTACTGGTAAGACGGAAGTAGGCTCAGATACCATAGTTGAGGAACCACCATCCCCTATGCCTAAGGTATGCAGGACTGCAACCAAGGACAAAAAGGAAAAGGTGGGACTTGATAGAAGGCAATTGTTCCTGGGTGATTCTATCATAAGAGGTGTTGAGCTGGAGAGTAGTGGTTTGGTGAGATGTCTTCCTGGGGCTTCTGCTCGTAGAGGCAAGAGACGTATTCTCAATATTGTCAAACAAGCAAAGCAGCAAGGGGAAGTGGACGTTCTAGTCCATCTAGGGACAAATTTCTTGGCTAGCAATGAGGCTTCTGAGATTAAGGAAGATTTTTGCATTCTTGGAGGTGAAATACAGCAGATTGCGTCCACTGTCATTCTCTGAAGTTCTGCCTGTGCATAACATTCAGGATAGGCAGATGCGCAATAGGGAATTTAATTTGTGGCTTCGGGAATGGTGTCGGGAGCAAGGATTTGGCTTTGTGTCCCATGATAGCTCTAATTGGAGCAGAAAGGAACTGTATAAAAAAGATGGTTTGCATCTTACTCATAGGGGAATATATGTTCTCAGTGAGAAGTTCAACGGTTTCACAAAGGAATATTTAAACTAGGAGGGGGGGACAAAAGGGTAAAAAACAAATCTGCCCGATTGTCCCCCAAAACTAAAATCGGAGGGTGCAAGCAACATGCGGGGTAAAAAATGACAAGCTCAGAGTCGTGTCTATAAATGCTCGCAGTTTAGTCAATAAAATCAATGAACTGGAGGCAATGATGGCAGCTGAAAAAGTAGATTAAGGCTAGGGTCAGACTAACGCATTTTTCACGTTGTCCGTGAAAATGTGCGTTCGAAGAATGGACGTATTTTTTCACGGAATACGCAATAGCGGTCATACTATGCACAGTTTCATCCGTGATTTTGTACGGATCATCAATAAAACACTTCTTGCATCTGGACGTTATGTTGGCCGGACATTAGCAGCATCTGATGTCTCCAATTCACGCACACACGCCGCTAGCGGACGCAGCGCACTCTGTACGTCAGTACTAGTGGTTTAACGTTCTCGAAAAAATGCGTTCATTTTCCACTTGCGTTGCGCAGCCGGACTTTTGTGCGACCGTACTTCGTATATTGGCCGTCATTGCCCGGCATCTGCTGCTAGCACGGCCGTGATTAAGTGCGCCAGAACGCGCGTTCGCACTGCCTCAGTCTGACCCTAGCCTTAGTGGCCGTTACCGAGACATGGTTCAGTGAGAAAAATAACTGGGACATAACAATACCGGGGTACTCTTTATATAGAAAAGACAGAGAAGGTAGGAAAGGAGGAGGAGTGGCCCTGTATGTGAAAAACAACAAAAACGAACCAAATAAAAGTGAGCGAGGTGAACAGAGTCAGTTTGGGTTACGCTAACATTTGGCAATCATACAGTAGCTCGTGTAGGTGTGATCTATAGACCCCCTGAACAAGTAGAAGAGCTAGATAATCTGCTGTTTGAGGAAATAGCCAAAATGGCAATGAAGGGGGAAGTTATCATCATGGGGGACTTTAATCTTCCTGATGTGAACTGGAAAACCAAAATAGCTGGGTGCACCAGGAGTACAAATATTCTAAACTCCCTACTGGGATTATCTCTAACACAAGTAGTTGAGGAGCCGACCCGTAAAGAGGCCATATTGGATTTAATACTCACAAATGGAGGTTTGGTATCAGACGTTGTTGTAGGTGAAAATTTGGAATCTAGTGATCACCAGTCAGTGTGGTTTAATATAAGAACAGGGATGGAGCCGCACCACACAAACAAAAGTTTTAGACTTTAAAAAAACAGATTTTCTAAAATGAGATTGTGTGAATGAGTCATTATCAGACTGGAGGAGTTTAAAGGGAGTCCAGGAGAAATTGGATTATTTTTTTGTATTTCAAAATTTTATTTTGCAATAAACGAAGGGTCACAGACTGACCAGCCAGGTGGCCTCACAGGGCCAGATAAGACATGCTCAGAGAAATCACATAAAACATAAAAAGGGGATCTCAAAAGAAACTGCAGAATATCAAAAATTGGGGGAGGGGATACAATAACAGGGGGGATGTATAAACTCGTCAGGAGGGTCGATCCAGCAAGAGCAAAACAGAGCGATGGAGTTCGCTGGGGGGGCACCAGGAAAACAAAAAGAAGAAAAAAAAAAAAAGGAGAGGGGGAAAGGGTAGTGAGGGACTGCCAAATATATTGTGGTATTCCTGGCTCACCCCGGCAACCTTGAAGGAACTGAGGGCCATGGAAGAGGCCACTTGGCCGGGAGACCTGGGGCCAAAAGGGTGGACAGAGCCTAGGTAGTCACCCTAGTGGCTCGCCCAGGCTGCTTCCCAATGTCCTACACAAAAAAAAAAAAAAAAAAAATAAGAAGAGGGGGCTTAAGTCCCAGTGCTCCAAACGAACACCAGACGAACACCACTATACCCAAAAATTCAGCAGGCATGACCATAAAATCAGTCAGGAGAACATAAAAAGGGGGGAACAAAAAGTAAGAGGATAGGAACAGATAGCAGACATGAATAAGGGGGTGTTAATTCACAGACATCAGTGAGGGGGTGTCATCAGGGGGAGTAGACCATCAGCATCAAATGGGGGGGGTCTCGTCAAAAGAAAAAGCGTTAGCCGATCCATCCGAAGTCCAGCATATAGGCCTTAGCCAGTGTCACGAAACTCGAGGGGGACCAAAGAGTCAGCCCATTTAGGCCCAGCGATCGGGAAACTAAGGCACAACATTTCCCTGCACCCTCCACTAGCTCCGCAGGGGAAGAAAATCCCACAGCACTCCGCTCCAAGTGTAAGGGAAAAGATCCTCTGCATCACCATCTCCCCTGATGTCACGTTAGGGTGCCAGACCTCCGCAGCAGAAAGGCCCAAACTTCCAAGAGACACCGCAGTCTCGGCAATCAGTGTCTCAGCTGGCCGCCCGACTGCTGCGGCATGCAACTTATCATCCTCCGCCAGCAGCCTGGAGTCCTGCATTGTCCCGGCGCTCCCGGGGCACCGCTCTCCATCCTCCTCTGCGGCAGAGCAGCCAGCTGCCAGGGCCACGGTCGACGTATCTTCTGGCCAGTCTGCGACAGCTCGACACGAGGCCGCCTCCAACCGGGAGCTCACCTCCACAACCGCAGCTCTCACCTCCTGGAAATCCGCCTTCCACAGCGTGCGGAACTCCGCTATGAGGCGCCAGACCTCCCCCCTCGTAAGCGGGCACAAGTCATCAGGACGCTCGATAACAGCCGTCACTGCAGAAGAGGAAGCAGGCTCCACTAAGGCTTCGACATCCCGCTGGTGGGGGCCCTCCACCAAGCAGGACCCTCTGCCAATCCACTCCGCCATCAGGTCACTCCTCAAATCAGGTAAGATTACCCCAGGGGGAGAGTCGGCGACTCCCGCACAGGCTTCCAAGATGGCCACCTCCGGCTAGGCCGCAAATATCTTCAGTGTGCTCAAACTCCACCGCAAACGGTAGATTGAGGGTTGCCTCGGGCCATAAATGATGCTCCAGCACAGCAGGAATTAAAATGACCCAGGCAACAGCTCTCCTGGACGGTGGGACGTGTATAATATTGCCAGAAAGGCCAGGTCTTCAGAGAGCTCCGCAGAAACACGTCCACACTCATCCACTCACAGCTCCGCCCCCCCTGCTGAGCCATTTTATCCCCCAATGATCACTGGCTGCAGGAAGCTCAGATGATACTTGTCCCTCGGACTCCGTATCCCGTGACCCTCTCGAAATTGGATTATTTAAAGGAGGCGTTATTGAAGGTCAAAGGCAATTGCATTCGGCTTGTTAGCAAAAACAAAAAAGGGAAGAAACCACTGTGGTACTCTGCAGAAGTGGCCAAACTAGTGAAGAACAAAAAACTAGCATTCAATAATTATAAAAAAAAACTCAGGCAAACCTATAAGATTAGGCAGAAAAAGGCAAAGCAATTTATAAGAGCTTCCAAAGCACACGCAGAAGAGAAAATAGCTCAGTCAGTAAAAAAAGGGGGACAACATTTTTTTTAGATACATAAACGAGAAAAGAAAAGTAAAACAAGGATTAGATAGATTAAAAACAAAGGAAGGAAGGTATGTAGAAGAGGATAAAAGTCTCGCGGACTGCCTCAATGAATATTTTTGTTCAGTCTTTGCAGAAGAAAAGGAAGGAAAGGGACCTCAGGAGGAAACACTAACGAGACATTTACATATGAGTTTACAGAGGAGGAGGTTCGACAGCAGCTGTCTAAAGTAAAGACAAATAAGTCAATGGGGCCTGATGGGATCCACCCTAAATTATTAAAAGAGCTCAGTGGTGTAATAGCAAAACCGTTAACAAGGATTGGTTAAATAAATCTGTTAACGGGAGTCGTCCCAGAAGACTGGAAATTAGCAAATGCTGTGCCCATTTACAAGAAGGGTAGGGTAGTAGGGAGGAATCGGGGAACTATAGGCCAGTTAGTCTTACGTCAGTAGTGGGAAAATTAATGGAAACCATGTTAAAGGAAAGGATTATTGAACATCTAAAAACACATAGATTACAGGATCAGAAACAACATGGGTGGGGGCGTGTCCTGACCTCGAGGAGAGTGGTTGCATTTTAGCTGAGCTCCGTGCTGAGACGTTGGATTTTGCTATCCAGCGGCCGTTTTTGTACCCCGTTTTTGGCACGCTCTCCTCTGAGGGGTCACGGATTGTCCAGGGATCCTTTTGACATATTGGAGTGGAGAGGACCCCGGCTCCGTGAGACCCAATTGCAGTCTCCCCCATCTGCAGCACACAGCACGTGGCGGCCATCTTGCGGCCTGTGTTTGTACCTATCGACGATCATGGGCAAGAAACTGAAGGATCCCGGAGCGGTTGGGGGCTCTGCCCTACCAGACATCCGGACTTCTCTGGGAGCTGGACGGACGGGAGGGGCTGGAGGCCCTAAGGTTGCCTCGGTCTCGCCGCCATCAGATGGAAAGATCACAGCTGACCGGCCCCCACCTGTGAGTGTCCCTGACGCTCTGCCCGCGGCACCGTTACTCACCTCCGCAGAACTGCAACGAGTAATGGAAGACTTTCGTGCACTCTGGCGACAGGACCTGAAGGAGGTGAGAGCTGTCTTGGAACCCTTGCAGACGCAGCTAGCCGACGTTCAGACTCGGACACAGGAAACAGCGGCAGCGCAGGTGGCTACTGCTGCCACAGTGAAAGATCTACAGGCACAAGTTACTCACCTTAGTTCTGCTGTGCTGGCTCTGGAGACTCTACACCGGCGCAGGAACCTCAGGCTACGGGGAGTCCCCGAGGAGATACGAGGGGATGAGCTCCTCAGGTATGTGGTGGAATTGGTGTCCTCTCTCTTGCAGCTGGATGGGGATATCTCGCCTCCGCTGGTCTTGTCGACGATTCGATTGAGAAAATCTGCAGCAGCCCCGGCGGAAGCACCGCGCGATGTTCTACTGGTCGTCCGGGACACGGATGTTCACTCTCGGTCCTATCTGCGGTTGGTCCCTCGTTCCGGGTCACCCATGCCTCCAGCTGCCTTACTTTTTTCCGGGATTTGCCCTTTCTGGCGCTGGTGGCCCGGCGAAGTTTCAAGGAGGTCACTTCTCTGCTGCGCACTCGTGGGATACGCTACAGATGGGGATCTTCGGGATCGCTCATTATTAATCATGATGGCAAGACACATGCAGTGACTTCCGTAGCAGAGGCACGAGTGGTTCTGCTTTCTGCGGGAATTGGACTGGAGCCGCCAGGTCCACTGGCCCCGATGACGGAACCTGGCTGAAATGTGTTCCCCCCCCCTCATGTTCTTCACACTCTCTGCTTATTCCTTGCAAGTTCCCCCCTCCCTTATTCTATGTAACCACTTGATTGACTCTGTTTATACCTGCTGACTTTCAGGGCTTACTGATGTTTCTCTGCCGGAGCACTGAGACCCTTCCCCCCTTAGGCTCTGTTTGTCCTCTTGGCCCAGGTCCCCCGGCCACGTGGCTCCTTCCATGGCCCTTGGTGTCCTCACGGTCGTCGAGGTGAGCCAGGAACGCCACAAATTAAACGGCAGTCCCTCCCCATCTTCATTTCCCCTTCACCCTCCCCTTTTTTTTTTTTTTTTGTGTGTGTTTCCTCAGTGCTCTTCCTACTGGATTTCACCGCCCTCCTGATGAGTTAATATCCCCCCCCACCCCTCCTTCATTATGTTCCCCTTTGATGTATTATGGCTCTATGTGGCCATTTCAGTTTGCTGGCTTTCTGTTTGAATATGCAACTATTCTAAAATAAAGAATATAAAAAAAAAAAAAAAAAAACAACATGGGTTTACCTCAGGGAGATCGTGCCAAACTAATCTTATTGATTTTTTTGATTGGGTAACAAAAATAATAGACACAGGTGGTGCAGTAGACATTGCTTATTTAGATTTCAGTAAGGTTTTTGATACTGTTCCACATAGAAGGCTTATCAATAAATTGCAATCTTTGAGTTTGGATTCCAATATTGTTGAATGGATTAGGCAGTGGCTGAGTGACAGGCAACAGAGGGCTGTGGTAAATGGAGTTTATTTGGCGCAAGGTCTTGTTACCAGTGGGGTACCTCAGGGGTCAGTACTTGGACCCATTCTATTTAATATTTTTATTAGTGATATTGCAGAAGGTATTAATGGAAAAGTATGTCTTTTTGCTGATGACACAAAGATTTGCAACAGGGTTGACCTTCCTGGAGAGATCAGCCAAATGACAAATGATTTAGGTAAACTAAAACAATGGTCGGAGCTGTGGCAATTGAGTTTTAATGTGGATAAGTGCAAGATAATGCACCTGGGACGTAAAAACCTGAATATAGAAGGGCTGAATATAGAATATTTGATCCAGTCCTAACCTCAACATCTGAGGAAAGGGATTTAGGGGTTATTATTTCAGAGGATCTAAGGGTAAGTAGTCAATGTAATAGAGCAGCAGGAAATGCTAGCAGAATGCTTGGTTGTGTAGGGAGAGGTATTAGCAGTAGGAAAAGGGAAGTGCTCATGCCACTGTACAGAGCACTGGTGAGACCTCACTTGGAGTACTGTGTGCAGTACTGGAGACCGTATCTCCAGAAGGATATAGACATCTTAGAGAGAGTTCAGAGAAGGGCTACTAAAATGGTGTACGGCTTGAAAGAGAAATGTTACCAGGAAAGGCTTAATGATCTTAACATGTACAGCTTGGAAAAAAGACGAGACAGAGGAGATATGATCGAAACCTTTAAATACGTAAAGGGAATCCACAAGGTAGAGGAAGGGAGTATATTTAAAAGGAAACAAAGTAGCAAAACAAGAGGACATAGTCTTAGATTAGAGGGGCAAAGGTTTAAAAGTAACATCAGGAAGCATTATTTTACTGAGAGGGTGGTGGATACATGGAACAGCCTTCCAGTTGAAGTGGTAGAGGCCAAAACAGTGATTGAATTTAAGCAGGCATGGGATAGGCATAAGGCTATCCTAAACAAAAGATAAATCCAGGTTAAGTATCCATGTATTTGGGCAGACTAGATGGGCCGAAAGGTTCTTATCTGCCAACATTTTTCTATGTTTCTATACGGCAACTAAAAATAAACAAATATACAAAGCGGCATTCAATGTTATATCACGTATTAGCCATATAGATGTTCAATTCCTTGCCAAGGCTATCCATTCCATAGTAATTACGAAAACAGATTTAAATACTTATTGCTGTACTGTTATCAGGGGATAGTTAAACGACAATAATTAACATTATCTAAGGGCCAGACAGCCAGTAGTTCCATCTCGTGTGACCTCATTTAGATGATCAGTTAAAAAATACATATTTATCTATCATAGCCATCGCTAATGGGAATAAAAGCACACCAAAAAGGCGTATATAGTATAAGTAGACAATTAGAACTCCACTACGCTGTGAGAGCTGTAGACTATGATGGTTTATAGGGAGAAAATGGAAGTATTGAAGATCTTAAAAACGCAATGATGTATTGGTGGGGGTGATGAAAATCTAATTACAGACTATTAGCAACTCAGAATACATAGGGGGTAGAAGAAATAGGGTCAAAAAGGTTAGAATAAATAATAAAAATAACGATATTCTTAGTGATCCGAAATAAAGGGAGCGAAGGTAAATCCCTCATTTAATCCTCCAGGATACAACGTACGTAATTCATAAATCCAGAACGCTTCTCTTCGGCGTAATCGTAAATCAAAGTTTACACGGCGTTGACCTACTAGTACTTGTTTAATTACTTGGAACCTCAGAACATCAGCGTTCCCGCCATGTTCAGATTTAAGATGTCGTGCCACTGGGGTATCACGAATATACCTAACGGATCTAGCATGTTCAAGTATCCATGGTCGAATGGTTTTACACACATAGTTTTTCCCGCATGTGCATGTCATTAAGTATATCACACCTTTGGAGCTACAGTTAAAAAAATTTTTTGCTCTGTATTCTTTCCCATCAGGGTTAGACCATACTCCATTACTGTGTATGATGTATTTACAAGCCTTGCAGCGGCCGCATTTGTAAGTCCCTTTTAATGTCGTGCTCAACCATGTTTGTTTAGAGGGCTTTGAAAAATGACTCGACTATCTGATCTCCCAGATTTGAACAGCTTCTTGACATGAAAGTGGGCTCATCAGTTTGTACCTTTGTAAGATGACAATCTTGTTTCAAAATGGGCCAGTATCTATTGCAAATATCTTGCACTACATCCCAACCTGCATCAAAGTTACGATGAGTCTCATTTTTTGTTCCGTATTGGGAGTCGGATCTTTGTCCTTCAACAATGTTAATCTCTCTGTTGATAGTGGGTTTATCACCGTGCTCTTCGAGACTCTGTGAGGGTAACCCTTCTCACGGAACATCTTGCGTAAGTCCTGGGCCTTCATATAGAATTCATCGTCCTAAGTATTGACCGACTGGGATGCCTCTTTTCAAAGGTATAGGGTGAAAGCTTTTCCAATTAAGGAAGCTGTTTGTAGTGGTGGAATTGTGGAACAGAGTGGTGCTCAAAGAGCCATCCTCTTCTTTGGCGATAGTGAAATCTAAAAAGTTAAATCGATCTGTTTGTCGAAGTTGAATGTAAATGGCCTTAATTTGAAATTCACAAAGGAAGCGCATGATAGATCTAACATTTGCCTGGTCCCTGACCAAATTAAGAAGACCTCGATGTACCTCTTCCATATTTTAATATATGGAATGAAATCCTCCATATCAGTGTCAAAAACAGTGTGTTTTTCCTACCAGCCGAAGAATAGATTTGCGTAGGCTGGTGCCATTGGTGCTCCCATGGCGGTTCCAGTAGACGGTTTATAAAAAAAGGTACCATCGAATATGAAGTAATTGTGCGTCAATATGAATTGTATCAATTGAATCACAAACCCCGTATGGTCTGAATGTTCTGCCCCTCTGTCAAGAATGTTTCTACATATTGGACTCCTAGATTGTAAGGGATGCTGCTGTACAATCTAACATAATTACCCATTTGTCACATATAAAATGACTAATACCACTGCCAGTACTCAACTTCTCATTTTCCATGCTGGGAGCAAGGTCAGTGTTATACTTGGGCGTTTTCCAGTTTTTGTTAAAATTGCATATATTCTCAGAAAAATGCAGTAAGAGGTTTCCATTTCCTTTTTTTTTTTTTTTTTTACAGACGTGCCCCATGGAATATATAACCACAAAAGGTTTGGATGATAAAAGAAGAAATAATTTTACACTGTAAATGAATGAAATCTGAATGGAAATTTACAATTTTTTTGTTATAGCATTCTGACAGGACATGACCTATACACATAGAAATAGTATTAACCACTTCAATGCGGAGGACGCGCTCAGCGCGTCCTCCGCATAGCTCCTGCTGTGCTGAGGACGCGCTGAGCGCGTCCTCACTTTGGGGTCAGCGTTCGGCCGGGTTCCGGCCGATCGCTGGCCCCCCCGGTGCGGGCTGACATCCTCGATGTCAGCCCAGCATCCGGAACCGCCGCCGGTGAAATTAGGTGTCATCGCGGCAGCGCGATTACACCTAATTCAGGCGCCCCCCCCGCATGTGCGGAGGAGGCGCCTGAAAGGGAGGGGGGGGGGGAGGTCCTTCGGACCTCTCTCCCTCCCGATCGGCGGCGTTGCGGGGGTTAACCTAGGCACCATTTGGAAGGGCACAGCCTGCCCTTCCAAATGTTACCTGGCATTAACCCCTGGGGAACCGGATCACAAATCGGCGCTGAAAAGCGCCGGTTCGTGATCCTTTCCCGGAGCTGGCCGACATCTTGGATGTCGGCCAAGCCTCCGGGAACTCCCTGAGGACTGGCGTCATCGTGCATAGAGAGGACGCCAGTCCTAGAGTTAACCCCTAACTGCATTGGAACTCCCTATCTCCCGATCCGTGGCAGCTAGGGGTTAACGTTTGGTATTGTTGGATCGGCCAGAGCATGGCCGTTCCAACGATACCAAACTCGAATGTGAAAAAAGTTTGTAAAAAATTATATTTTAAAATAAAAAAAATTTTTTTTTCTTTTTTTTGGTTTGTTAATGCAGCAATATTGTTCCCATTTCAATTATAATGGGAACAATGATGCTGCACCAACGGTTTTTGTATGCGGTGCGTTTGTTAAAAATCGTGTAATTTTCCACAAAAAAAAAAGGAACGAGACCCCATCTCTAATTTTTTTAACAAGCGCACCCCATACAAAATATAACCGCAATTGCTCGCATGTTAAAATGTGGAAAAAAAACACTTTACACGCTGTAAATTATTGAAAATTCATATTTTATTGCATTTTTTGTAGCACAGAGGCGGGAAAAGCCTCAGCAGCGAAAGGGTTATATATCCTTTTTCTCAGCAGACTCAAAATATATGTCTGGGTCCTATAATAAAACATGACTTCAAATAAATTTTAAATATTAGGAGCACGAAACAGGGGTGAAATGGCCTGGCAGAGAAGGGCTTTGCTCCTCTCTGCTGCTTACTCACGGCCGCGAATGATGGAGAAAATCTGTGCGGAGGCTGTGAATAAGAGCGAACATAAGCCGCCGACGCACTTTACGTTGGGGTCCGAGTTGCTGCACAATGGTCCTCGGTGTTGTACTTGCACCCTAGGCCAAAAGTTGTTAGTTCGCGCCTGGTAATGGCACATTGGGCCCATGAAGACTTTAATCCAGCTCTGTATAGATAAAGAATTCACAGTAAAGGAAAAACAGATAATCCAAAATGCACATCATTATTCCAAGGGGTAACCCTAAAACCGGGTGCACACTAGCGTTTTCTTCTGCGCACAGTACATATAAAAAAAATAAAAACTGAGAATTTTTTTACATTAAACAATGGAATTCACCTATTTAAACCTGCCAAAAGCACCAAAAATCCTGGGCATTTCGCCAACTTTTCGCAGCTGTTCGGCATTCTCTGATTAGCCATTACTTTTCTCTGGGGAATTTCACTGCAGCCAAATTGTACTGTATTTCGCTTGCAATTTTCCAATATTTGGCGAGTTGCTAGCTTTCTGAATAGCCACGAAATTGCACCATACGTGGAAATTAAGCGTTTGGTGCAATTTGGCAGTCTTTGAATAACCCCTCTAACTTTTAAAGTGCAATTTAAAAATATTAAATGTAGAGAGAGTAGAAAACAAGCGCTCTACACTTAAAAGAGCCCAACAGACCCAATTGTAGCTGGGGCAGACTAAAAGGCCAAGCCAACTACATGAGAACTAAACAAGACAGCATATACAAAACATGTATATCAACATTGGGCACAAATAAAGCATGTAACTCTACACCATGCACCCTTAATTTAAGGCCAGCTTGTAATGTTGGTAAGCATGTTTCTTAGCCTGTGAAACCTACCTATGATTCTTTCCCTATAGCCTTATAGAGTTTAATCACTATCTATTTTAGCCTAAACAAGCAGGGAGACAGGTTATTGTTAGCTTTCTTCCTCCTTTCCTATACCCACAGACTCCCCGAAGGCCTGTTTCTTTAGGGACCTGGGGATCTCCTGGAGTTGACTCAGGACCCTGAAACGGACTGTCTTACCATCCTTACACCCTGCACCCTTAATTTAGGACCAGATTGTAGAGTTACATGCTTTATTTGTGCCCAGTGTTTATATTTGTATTGTTTGTATGTTGTGTCTTCTTTCGTTCTCATGCAGTTGGGGCTCAAACTAAACGCCAAACTGAACTACAATGGTGTCTGTCTGTGTTTGTTAGGAGCTGTAGGTCTCCTTTAAGTGTGGAGCACTTGTTTTCTGCTCACTTAACACTTCGTATTAAGGTCGGCAATCGGCATATAGTTTCTATGGGATGTTAAGTCCATTAGCATTAATCGTGAGTACAGTAAGTCTATGTAGGGAAGTGGCCATAAGGGTGAAATACAACAACACAGGATGGGAAAATCATTTACAGAAAGGTAAAATAGGTGACCAGATCTGAGAGTACTAGGGCTCAAACAAGATGAGAACTGCAGGAATGTATGCCCTTTCGATAACAATGTTGAAAGGGGCCAAGGTCGCTCTGTTTAAAAGGTTGGGAAATTGGGGTTCCCAATAAAGGCACTTTCTCAGTGGGGTACCTGGCAAGGTGCACCAAGCGGTAGAACAAGAGCGAGTAACAGTAATAACAAAACGGAAGAAATAAGAATGAGGAAAAACTATGTTAACAGTAACAATAACAAACCTAATACAGACTCGCAGAAGCCGGGTCCACGGCTTCATGCCTGACTAGCAGCAGGGTGACAAGGGCATGGCTGGCATAACTAGTGGCGTTCAGGTTATGGCAATCATTACAGATTTTCAGCTTGTGTGGGAGAAGGAAATGGGGAGAATGCCATGGCAAGCAACTGCATCCGCATAAAATGGGGTTTCCTAGTATGGTTGCCACATTAGAACAGTGGTGATTTAGGTCTTGAGTTGTCAACCTGAGGAAAGGACACTGCAGCTTCTTGTACAGAATGTCCCAAGGTGACCGTTCTATAACCTCTACCAGACAAAATGGAGAGTGCTGAGGATGAGAAAGGAGTTTCCCCCACCCCACACAGCTTCACAAGCAGCCGGGATTTTGAATTCCTGGCTTTCGGTCACCCTCTCTGAGACCACCCACAATAGCAAGCAGTCTCATAGAGGCAACGATGGACTGGATCTGCGCGTGCCTCTGATCCATCACTTTACATATGTAAGTTCCAACGCACTTGTGCAATTCTGTAGTGGTGCACAATTTGCGGTTCCTACGCTACACATAATGCACAGTAGCACACATTGCGTTATATAGCTGCAGTGACCTCTGGGTTCGAGAATCCATGAGCCGAAGAGGAGGACCTACGCGTGATGATAAAGAAAAGTGTAAAATCACCAAGAATAAAAAATAATCTAATAAATATCCATCCATCAAGGACTTCATAGAAGTATTATACATTGGACTACTTTAAGCTGTTTTTTTTCTTCGGCACTGGCACGTACACATTAAGCTCGCAAATTAAGAATATTGTGCACACAAAGACCACTGATACATGAATGTTGTGTGCAAATGATATGCATTTTCTCTTTCGTACTTCTGAAATTTGCACTTTAGCACTTTTTTGGGTATATTTGTTCTATTAGTTACATAATCATTACTCTAACAGGATCACGCTTTTTTTTGCACATTATATATCTGGCTCTATTATGAATTTTTAATCACAGATATTGGATTCGCAGATCCTGCTTTTGTTTTTATATTCATTAATCAAAGTATATTCCTATATGGTAGTGGTTCTCAACCTGTGGACCCTCCGGACCCACAATTGTCCTTGGTCATTAAGTCGCGACCCAAAAAAATAGAATTTCTGAAACATAATTTATTCCACAAAACGTGTGCAATATTCTACAATGTATGCACTTTTTAAACAATTTTGTAAACAAAGAGGGATTCTTTGCAAAATGGATAGTGCAGTAATCTCAGCACTAGTGAAAACAAAAGTGCTGTTGAGGCAAAAACACAATAAAATAAATAAACTGTAATTGAAACATATGAAATTAGGAATTATGGGAAAACTGGGGATGCTTCTTCTTGCTCTTAATGAGTGTCTCAAAAGGCTGGGGTGATGGTAGACAAAGCAACTCTAATTTAAATCACTACTGAATAATAAAATTACAAAAAACTTAAACAAACCTGCTCCACACTCCACCACCGTCATGTCTCTGCTGCTGCACGCATTATTTCTTCACAGCAGCAGCAGCCTACCCTCCCTGAGTCTACGCAATTTGTGTAGCTGAACACTACGCTAATCTCGTAAACTCAAGCTTGCCAAGAGATTGAGATGTCTGCAGAGTGCGTCTGGCGCTGCCTACTTCCTGAACCTATGTTCTTCAGTGCCTCATAGAGGCACTGAGAACAATGGAATAGCTTGGACCGATGGGAAAGCACCATTGGTCTAAGCGATTCAAAAGGCTGGCCTCCCATGCATTGATTGACGCAAGACAGTCATGGCTGCCCTCTTTTCAGACAGTGGGCGTGGGGCTGTGCTCGGGGTGTGGCCTCAGTGTGGCTGTTCACTGGGGCAGCACCTCCTCCCTGAAAATGGAGAGGACAATGCACGGCTAACACTCGGCTGCCTGGAGTGGACGATGCAGATCCTAGGGAGCACTGAGAGCAGCCAGATCCTGGGAAGCACTGAACCTGAATTTACGTAACCTGTGTATATCTGGCTCTGATACTAGCCAGTACCTCACCAGCCACGGACCTCACCGCACGCCCCGGTACGCAGGGAGGCTGGGAATCAGGAAGCAGTGTGTGATTCTGCTGAGAATTCGCTGTGTACATTCTAGTTTTCTGCAGGGATTATCACATCAGGAGAATGACAGGAATGGAAGAGGAGTGAGAGATTTATAGAGTAAAAGGGAGAGAGTGATAGAGGAAGAAAGGAGATGAGGAGAAAATGGAGATGAAGACAGGTATACAAGGACAGATGGAAAAATACACAGAAGGACACACAGATATAGAGGGACAGACAGAATAACAGATATTCAGAAAGTAGGATGCATAAATAGGTAAAAAGGACAGATTAACAAAAGGACAAAACAGGGAAAACCAAAATCAAATATACATAGGGATCCCCCCTTACAGAACACAACCACTGGTGTGCTCCCATTACCTAAGTCTGACAAAGCCCTTTTGCTGTTCTTTCCACATACAAGTATGAAAGGTATGTGTGGAGAATTAACCGTCTCCTGTCCGTCCTCTTTCTCTTATCTCGAAACCCTGTCTCGAGCTGATATTGACACCTTGGATTAAAATTTTCGTCAACGTTGAGAGAGAAGTGATTTAGACATGACAAATTAAGACACGGAAGCCTTCTAGTCACTCAAAACACATCTCTGCAGATTTTTTATCTGGACACATTATTTATACATTTCTGCAAAAAAAGGCTGAGTTTCTCATCTCATGTTATAATTGGTAGAGCGGGAGGTGGTGGCTACAAAGCCCCCCCCCCCCTAACGTACAGAGCACGTGATTTCGGGGAATTGCAGAGCATCTCTTCAAAAACTAAACTAATCCTGCAGGATACAGAAACGAAACTCCATTCTAGTTCTACAGTAAATAAAACTTAATAACAGATTCTGCATATATATATATCCGATATTAAACTAAAGAAATATATATAGATTGCTACTGATCAGTGCGAGGAGTTTAATGGTCTTGTTCCCCTCAGTATGCATCTTACAAATATATTCTCATACTAGCCAAGATCCTTCCCAGTAGCTCTGGCAGTGAGCAATTTACCATGGGTCCTATTTAAAATACAGTAAAACAAGAACTCTAGATGTGTAACTGTTGACATGTTCCTGCGGTTTATATTATGGAATATGTACATTCAGTTGTCAACAATAGACATGTACCTAGATCCAGGGGTCAAGTCCTGGGGAAAAAAGTGAGGGAACTCACCCAAGATTTCCACTACCCCCACTACCTGAAAAAACTAATACACACTCGCTCTCTCTTACACGCTCCTTTTTCATTACACAAAAAAAGACAATGTGCATGTGTGCCATGCCTTGGCGATGTCACACTGACCACACGCACAGACCTCAGATATAGATTACTGATACACCCCTCCCCGAATTATGTATACCCAGCATAGAACCCCAGAATATTATAAATACACAGCAGAGCCCCAGAATTATACACAGGATATCAGACCCCCCAGAATTATATACACAGGACAGCAGACCCCCAGAAGTATGCATACCCAGTAAGGCCAGCACAGACCCGCGTGTTCCTCCGAGTGCCTGGCATGCTCCTTCACATGGCCTCCGGCTTCTGAAGGCTGTGAAGCACTCTCGTGAGATCTCGCGCTATCTCGGCTGCGTCACATCCTTCAGGTCGGCAGCCGCGCATGGGAGGCTGGGAGCAGGCCGGGCACTCGGAGGGCTAGCATTCCGCTAGCAGCCCCAGGGATCTGCTTTGTTGGCAAACAGCGGGAACCTGCGTTCCTGCTGCGGGAGAAGTGCAGGAATGCCGTTCCCGCAGGACTTGAGCCCTGCCTAGATCGTGTTACCTCACCTCTATCATAATGGTCGCTCAGATGTAATCCATGTCACAGGGATTACAGAACTATCTAAAATCACGTACGGGCGACAGCACACAAATGTTTCTGGATATGAAATCTCAACAAACAGATTTTCTTATACTTTTTTTTTTTCTTCAAGCATTAAGGTTTACTTTTAGCATCTTCTTTTGTGGTGGATTTTAGTCTATCTGTTCAATTTCTTCACATTTCACTTTCAGGAGTTTCTGAATTACATAATTTTACACTGCCAGATCTTTCTCCAAAGCTGTACCACAATGCTACGTGAATGTATTCCACATTAGCCCTTTGTTTCACAGCTTCGTCTTATGTTACCTTGAAGTTCCACTTGTGTTTTTCCGATGCACATTTATGAACTTCTGCATGGACCGATCCCTCACAGGTTCAGTAGTTGGCGATGTACCTTACTCCTAGACTTCAGCGCGTTCTCGGAGATGAGAACATTGTGCTACTGGATACCCCTATCTCAAGGGCCGTGCATCAAATTCGCCATAGACCTTTTCCAGAGGGGGAAGTGTCCAAGACCAGACGGGTTGCCGCTAGATTATAAAAAAAAATTATTTGGCACCACACCTGTTGACGCTTTTCTCCACCATACGAGAGGGCATCTCTCAGCCACTATATATAGTATCTCACAGAAGTGAGTACACCTCACATTTTTGTAAATATTTCATTACATCTTTTCATGTGACAATACTGAAGAAATGACACTTCGCTACAATGTAAAGAAGCGAGTGTATAACTTGTATAAGTGTAAGTTTACTGTCACCTCAAAATAACTCAACACACAGCCATTAAGGTCTAAACCGCAGGCAACAAAAGTGAGTACACCCCTAAGTGAAAATGTCCAAAATGGGCCCAATTAGCCATTTTCCCTCCCCGGTGTCATCCTTGCACCAATCAGTTCTGCCAAAACGCTTACTCCATGGCATGGTCAGATTAAGCAAGGGGCCGATGGAGCTACAGCTCCAAGCCCAAAATAAACCCAAAACAAGCAGGAGTAAGGCATGGGCCTTGGCTCATTCCTTTCTTGCATACCCCAGCATGCAAGCACCTCATTGGTTAAGCTAAGGTCTGCAAGGAGGATATAGAAATATATGAGATGAAATTTTAACGTGAGGCCCTTCTCCAGCACTTTACTTGTAGCATTGTGTTGTCACTGTATTATGACATCCTAGGGTCCTCTAGGATAATATAGGAGATCGGATGAGCTACAATTTAAGTTCAGGACTTTCGGCAGCACTCTATTGACATCACAATGATGCAAGCAAACAGGATATTATTACATCTTAAGGTCTGCAAGGTTGAGTTCTGAGATTTAGCATCAGGCTTTCCCCAACTCAGGCTTTCCCCAACTCAGGCTTCAGTATTGTGAGGTCACTAAACAGGGCATTATGACATCCTACGTTCTGTAAGAATGAGATATGATAGGTGAGAGAGGAATTTAATATCAGGATTCTCACAAGTACTCTCACAAGTATTGTGATGTCACCAACAAGGTTATTATGTACTCCTAAAAAGGTCTGAACCAGGTACTCCAAATGAGAGGACTTAACGACCAAAAAAAATAAAATAAAATGTATCAGGTAGCCGAGGCCACTTTACAATAAGGGGGGGGGGGGTCCAGGATAGTTTCTAACAAAGCAAATCTTTATTAAAACAAAACGGTTTTATTAATCCTGCTGGTCAACAAACATTACAATTAAAAATAGCCCACATAGGAAAGGTATGGCAACAAATCAGAGCGGAATATTTTTTACAAAAAAATGTGAAATCGGAATAAAATTTACTGCCGCTTAAAGTCTTAGATCATTCATGAGGATTATCTGTTATGAAGACTTTAAGTGGCGGTAAATTTATACCGATTTCACATTTATTTTTTCGCAAACAAGTATTCAGCTCAGTTTCATCAGTACCATTGCCGTACCTTTCCTATCCAATCGCTAGAAGGTTCCCCTGCTATGTGGACTAGTTTTGTTATATGTTGGTTTTATCAATCCTGCAGGTCAACAATGTTGTTTAATAAAGATTTGTTTTAGTTGAAATTATCCCACCCAACTCCCATTATTGGACTGCGTGGCCTTGGCTACTTTATACAGTTGTCAATTTTTAGTCATTCTAGATATTTTATGTTTAGTCCTAAATCAAAAGGGGCTGGGTTATGGTGATCACCATGCACCGTTGAACCTTTGTTCTGGGTTGGTTCTTTAGTACACAACATGTTTAAGCCCGCAACATTTCAGCTGAGCCACCAGCCTTTGTCAAGCAGGATATTAGGACATTAGAAGATCTACAAGAATGAAATATTAGCATGCCGACTTTCTCTAGTTGCAACATTGTGATATCACTAAACATGGTACTATGATATTCTAAGGTCTGCAAAAGTGAAATATTAGAGATGAGAGATAAGAATCAGGTCTTTCTCCAGCACTATGATGTCACTATATAATGTTATATGACCCCTTAAAGCCTGTGATGTTGAGATACGAGAGATGAGATTTTCACATCAGGGATTTCTCTGTGATCTCACTATGGAAGATTATATGACATCCTAAAGTCTGCAAGGAAGAGAGATGACGAGATTTTGGCATCAGGCCTTGCTCAAACACTCGAATGACATCACAATGCTGCATCTAAACAGTGTATTATGAAATACGAAGGTTTGCACAAATGGGATAGGAAAGGTTAGAAATTTAATTAGATCAGACTTTAATGATGTCACTAAACACTGTATAAAACAGGTTAGGATCTGCGAGGATGAAATGTGACATATTAGATTCTTAGAATTAGGCTTTTCTGCAGCACTGTAATGTCACTAAACACTATTCTGACATCCTAATCTGGTATAATCTGTTAAAAAATATGAGGTTTTAGCAGTTCAAGGTCTTTAATAAAGTTGTAATGTTGTCAAAATCCTGATTTTAGTTTTGTCATTATAGGGTATGGAGTGTAGATTGATCTGGGGGAAAGTATTTTAATATTATATTTTTTTTTTTTGCATAAGGCTGCAACATAAAAAAAATAAAATAATCTGGTGATGTACGTGACTAACAAGTACAAAACCAATAATATGCTTCGACGAGAAGAGCAGGGACAGATTCCTGATACCAATAGTCTTCGGCTGGCCGTCCACTAGGTCTATATTCCTGCAATGATGCGATCATCCGATATCATCTGAAGTCATCCGACCTATCCTACAACATGCAGGTGACTCAGCTCTCTTCCACTGCATCCGACCACCGAGGGACGATTTCAGACGATTTTATGCATTTACAACAGATGTGCGATCCTTTCAATTGATTTTATCGGACGATGCCGGGCCTGGGACGATCTGGTACAAGTTTAAACTATACAATGCATCTTTTTCATGTAAACAGCCGTGCTGGGCAGAGAAACCTGAAATGGATACACTATATAGGAAAACTGCTGTGCCCGAAGCCCATAGGATTCAATGGAAAAAAATAGTCTCGTTTTTATTCAACCGCTTATTTTTTAATCCTCAGCAAAAAGCCTAGTTATTGGTATGTTAGGATTTTTTTTTTGTATTTTTCTGGATTTTTTTTTCTTTTTAGGCAAACTTTTTGGTTCCATTTATCTTTTTTAAAGACCAGGCTTTTCCCACTCGCTCCCCCCCCCCCCTGCAAGCCAGCTTCAGCGTGGCTCTCCCCTGGTGCTGAAACATTTTCAACACCAGGGGGTGGGGGGTTTAAATCCTCCCTTCCCACTAAGGGGGCAGTCCTTGATGCTGAAACTCCATTTCAGCATCAGACAGGTTTTTTTCACCCCACAGTGGCCTGGCAGCAGCTTCTTTTGACATCTGGCAGCCTGTCCATCTGTGGATCTGGGTCGTCCACAAATGCTTCCAGTGGACGACCCTGGTCAGCGGATGGCATTGTCCGTAGTCGGGTGACCAAGTTGGTTGCCAGTTTTAAGTGGTTATAGTGATAGACATCTGTCCTTAATTAACCCAGCTCTCTCTGGGCAACGTGACATAAGATGTTCCAGCATATTGCCAAAGTATAAAATCAACAAATTCACACACATATTCCACTCCAACTTAAGTTTACTACAGTAACTTTGTATGAGAGTTTCTACGCTTGTTTTTAGGTTGGCTTTTGTTTTAACTTTTAATATTTGAAAAGTTAAAAATTATGCTTTATCCTAATCCTACTACCAAAGGTGTTCAGTTAGCCTAGAGACCATCAATAAGTTGCCTGCTCCATCCTGGATCTATTTGGTTAATATGTGGTTATGGTTATGTGTGGACAATATTTAGGTTTCTTTTTATTGTTACTGGATTCCCTCCCACCCCTTCGAGCAAACGCACAAAAAAAAAAAAAAATATTGACTGGCATTAAACCATAATTCTAAACATAAAATTAGGGCTGGGTGATTTTCTCGATTTTGAGGTAGATTTTAATTCACAGACTGTCTGCTCCCCCAATGCTCGAGCAGACGCTCAGTCAATAAAATAAGAAAAATAAATTCCATATTTCTCAATTTTTGTGACAGTAAAATTGGTTGACTTGAAACTTTTTTTTTTTTTACTATTAAGAAAAAAAGGAAGCTATTCAACCTGCTCTAATTTATCTATGTTATTAGAATTATGGTTTAATACTAGACAACTTTTTGTGAGATTGCCCTAATCTACTAAAGGGCGTGGAGAATTTCAGTAACAATAGAAGAACCCTAAATATTGTCCACACATAACCACATATTAACCAAGCAGGTAAATTCAGCCACAAACCCAAATACATAGAATAAAAAGGAGGGCTTTGTAAAACAATACATAGACAGCACAAATAAATCCCAATATTTAATGAGTTATTTGTAACATTTACCAGTTACAAAATAGTAAGAATCAATAAAAATAGGTACTTTTCACAAGGAATTAAAATATACTGTACGTGGTATGGTTTGTATGCCACTGCATAGGGTTCAGGCAGTTGCTGGAGGGAAAAAGAAATGCAAATATTCTGTTGAGGGTGGATAACACATTCTCCAGAAGTCAGGGTAATTTTTTTTTTGTACAGATTAAAAATTACTGTTATAAGGGAATAAGAAGTCTGTATTTTAGGGAACGTCATTACCGATCCTGAGTAAAGAGCAGCAATCTTTTTTCCGATACACATCTCAAGCCAGAGTATACAAGCAATTGCGGACCTAAAAAAAAATAAAAAATAAAAATCGGGGGGTAATTGTAACAAGGGCAGGTCAGTCCCTTCTTACAGTAGATGTGCCACGGTATATATTGCCCTTTTATAGTATCTATCGCATAGCTCCGAGGTCTTACATCCACGCTTTGTTTGCCACAACAAAAACAAAAAGAAAAACCCAACCCAACACACATTCAAAGTAACTTCAGGTCGAAGTACTGATGAAGACTTTTTTCCTGTTTCACTCTCTTTGCGTATGCCTCTACTTTATCTCAGTTTGGTTTTTAACCCTTTGAAACAATTGTTCTCTACTCTCTGGCCTCTTGTTCTACTGTGTCTCAAGTCACGTTTCATCATGGAAAGACATTTGGCCTTTCCGGCTTCAGGGTGCTCCGTTAACATTCCTCTTCCTGCTGGACTCTGGCTTTGGTCTTGTAAACTGTAGAATTGTGTCAGACTGTCCTTGCAACTTGATAATCTCACAAATGTTCTTGCAAGAAATGCAATAATGTGATTTCATAATGCTCTCCAGATTCAGGGCAGCGAATACTATGCCTTTCATTTGGGTAAATCTGTAAATATAAAAATAAAATCAATCTAGAGTAATCCTCAGACCCTTTATGACGAGCAACACATAAAAGTAAGATCCTTGGTTATCAGTACTTCCCTTTGATGGATAGCACCAGAATTGTTTAAAAGGTAGACGGTCATTGTATTACAGCTGGTATGGCAGTGACCGCATGTCTATCCACCAGGGAGGGATCAGAGGCATCTAGAAGCCAAAACGCCATACAACTGGATGACTCAAGTAATGGCCCATAGGCGGTTGATGCCGATCACTCACTGTAGCAAATTTTCACCCCATTGGACTGGAAATATCTCCTTGTACATGACAGGATAAGAATGTGCCCACTCAGCTATGAGAACCAACATCAATGGACACATACCTAGAACAGCAACTAGGGAATGCAGTTTAGAGTGCCAATACCAATATATCCAAGGATAGTGCAGCAATTCATAAATAATAATGACAAGCACATTTAGAATATGGAACAAAATTATACATGTGTACGATTTTACAAGTATAGCAGTATGTAGTGATACCTTTTTTATTGGACTAACGTTGCATTTAAAAGACAAGCTTTCAAGAGTCCTCTCTTCCTCAGGTCTGGAAGCTATATTAAGTGAAATCATAGAATAGAACCACAGAGAGCCAAGCATGAGGGGTGTCGGGGTGTCAGAAATACAAATTACTGGAATCACATGGTCAAGAAAGGTAAGCAGAGAAAAGATCATAGGCCCCAACACAGATAACCATCTAAGCATCACCATAGGCATTTGATGATAGGGACCGATAGGAAGGAGTAAATGACCCAACTGGAGGGGGGGGGGGCACACACACACGGTATAATGCTGAACGTTACATGACAATATGATAGAGTTAAAAAGACATATATATATATATATTTGTACATGTAGATTCTAACATATTTCCTAATATTAAAGAGTCTAGATTGCTACCTGGACCAGAGTTAATCCCCTGCAATAGCACCTCCTTCATTGCTGTGGAGTTGCTTTAGTTTTCAGGTGTTGTCTCCTGAGGGAGCACAACCCTCCTAACTATGTATTGTCCTAATTTACTGCATCCTCTAATGTGCGCTGCAGAGTAAATTGGCACAATGCAAAAACTGATCATGCAGAGGTGTCTCAGTGTTGGTTTTCATCTTAGGGGCAGGGACAGCTGGATAGCAAAGAAAAAGCATTATCTTTTTAAAAGTCTCCTTACAAAAGCTTAACTTTACTAAAAGGCAGAGGAATGAATACCTTGGTCGTAGAAAAAGTGTGTGTGCCGACGGTGTGTAGCTCTCTACTCCTGTGCTTGTAGGAATTGTAAACCTGTACGGCACCATTTCTCTCCCCACTGTGCTGACATGGCACCCTCTTCCAGCTCCCCACTGTGGTGGTGAGGAGAGCGCACCACCCGTATCAGCAGAGGATGCCACAGAATCCTGGCCTGCTAGCGAAGACGGCTGCCCTGGCCTGGCGCTCCCTGCCAGGATCTAAGCGGCTGAGCTGGGGAGGAGTGCAGTGGAGAGTATCTCCCCCTCAACCCTCTCCCGCGGCAAGGTTTTCCCCTCATAAACTGACACAAAAAAACCTAAAATTTCTTACCTTAAATTTCCTTTTGCATAGTCAAGCGGCGGTACATAGTTCCCTCCCTTCTAAAATTTTGACTGTATGGATTTGGTTGTTAGTTGGAAGGCTGTCTCTCTTATAGGTCAGATAGGAGGGGTCAGGGGGGGGGTGGAGGAGGTGTATCCATTAAGTCTTTGCTTTTTTATAACTAAGGTACTTCCTGTCCTGAGGTTTTCGAGGAGATGAAAACCCATCTGTATGTACCGCCGCTTGACGTATGCCAAAAATAACAAACAAAACACCATTTATTCATTTCCAGCCAAGCTCATCCTACATTTTCATTTCAGTGTATCACTGTAAAATACAGACATTTTTTTTGGTGGTAGTGGCACTATAAGCCCATGTGTTGTGCTCTTGTGACAAGGTGCTAAATTGGGGGCATTTAAGCACGATAATAAATATTTATTACCACTAAAACACTATGGTACCTGTAACTGGTAGGGTTTTCCTGCGCGAATCAGCTGAGATACCAGAAAGTTTGTGTGAAAAAAGTGCACATTTTCATCCAGAAAACCATGGAGGATTAGAAGACGATGAGGCCTTTGGAAGGGGGAAAAAAAGTGACCACAATGATATACAAGTTATTGAGCGATAACAAGATTTTCTCAGAGAAATTGGTGCTTACTCATTGGGTAACTTGTCCACAAGTAAAGCAGCAGATCCTGCTTCATACCCAGTCTGGTTATTTTCTGGTGTGTCCATGTAGCGTTCTGTATATCCGGTATCATACGCCATCCACACAGTAACTGGCGCACCTGCAATGGACACCTGTAGTAAAGGTTGTTAAAGTATGTCAATAAAAGTGTCATTGCAAAATGCACCTTTCTCATTGTAGTGTGGGGTTTCTTGGCCAGTGATAATCTGAAACACCGATTTGCCACAGTATGCACTGCGTATTTCCACGCAGATGTATCCCTCACTCCCTGACCTGTCTTCTGCGATCCCCTCACATGTCAGCAACTGCCTTTCCCATCTGTTCCTGGATGGCCCCCAACCACCTAAACATGAATAATATGGCCCAGACAGAGCTGTTACTTGCTCCCCCCTACTAACTCAACCATCCACTAACCTCTCATTCTGATGCCAGCAGCTGCGATTATCTCTATCTCCTAAAGGCTGCGGCCTGGGGAGTTATCTTTGACTCCATGTTCCCTAAGGAATAGTGTCCGCTAATCCTACTGTATGGTCTGTTAAGGGACATGTTTACAAGTATTTAGGTTTTTGGTTTTTATTTGGAGGAAGTATTTTACCAGGAAGGATACATTGAGATTTCTCTCGTTTTCAAGTATGTCCTGGGTGGCGAGTATGTACCTTTCGGTGTCTTGCCCAAGGACACTTACTGGAGAGGTGCTCTTGTCGGGATTCAAAATTGTGTCTCCGCAGTCTCCACGGTTATAGAGCAGTGATGGTACCTCTACTCCACCCAGCTGGTACGAATTTATTATTTATAAGTTTGGTACAGAATTTGCTGGCCTTTTTTACAACTTCACTACTAAAAGGATTAGAAAGGTCTGGAGTGATTTTTTTGGAAAATCATTTTAAGTAATTATACACCAAGACAGATTTAGGAATATTCCCAATGTATTTCTGGCTGTAATAAACTATTTGGCAAGAAGATGTCACCATCTACTGGTCAAATAGAGTTAATGCAGGTAAAACTGCAGCTCATTACCACCTGGGGGAAAGTTACGGTTAGTTGCAAGTATTTATAAAGCACTAACAAGTTCCGTAGCGCTGTACAATGGGTTAGACAGAACAAATATGCATACAAGTCAAAACCCAGAGAACAGTAGGAGAGAGGACCCTGCTTGAGAGCTTACAAACTGAGAGGAGAGGGGTGACACACTAAGTGAACATAGAGTATGTGATGTAGCGGGGTACATGTGGGCTGGGTGAGAAGATGGAGCAAGAAATGTATAGTGAGGGAATAATGGGGTGAGCCTATAGGCTTCTCTAAAGTAATGCGTTTTCAGAGACTTCTTGAAGGCCTGGAGAGATCAGGAGAGTCTGAGGTTGCAAGGGAGAGAATTCCATAGAAAGGGGTCAGCTCGTGAGAAGTCTTGAAGGTGGCAGTTGGGGTTGTGGGTACGAGAAGATAATAGCATCAGATCATTGGCAGAGTGAAGTGGCCGGTATGGGATATGCCTGATAAGGGATGAGCTGTAGGCAGGGATGCAGTTATGAAGAGAAAAGTCTATGAGAAACATTCCCAGATGATTTTTAACAGTTTTAACACCTTGGGCATCATGCACGAACATTAGGGGCATGTTCTGAAGTGCATGTGCAGCTCTGATCCTTTGGTCTCAGATGGTGACATCAGCATGCTCGATGTGTGCCGACGTCACAAGTAACCGAGTAGTAACCGGCAGCTGGGAAATTCAAATGGTGACGCTAGGTGGGGTGGAGGGAACTCCTCAAATTCACCCAGCTTTGTAAGCAGATAGGACTTAACCCCAAAATGACTCTGGTGCAAGACCTGTCACCTCAGAGAACTCAGCCAGGAAGAACAGCACAGGGCAAAATATAAAGTGGTCAGGAGGTGTAGAGTGTTCCTTTAAGGAGATTTATAGTAATAAAACCTACACCATCTGCAAACCTGTAGCTGCACAAAGGATCCACCGCAGCACTTCAAAAAGGATTCTAATATATACAAGCTTTACAGTTACCTTGAACACGTCCGGTCTCTGGATCAGCCCCATGAGAGACAAAAAGCCTCCATATGACCAGCCATGAATTGCCACACGAGCCAAGTCCACAAATCCGTACTTTTCTGCCACATAGTGCAAACCTTCCACTTGATCTTGAATCTCTACCTGACCCTGGGGGTTACAGCAGGATATAAGGAGGAATGGGGATTAAGTAGCTAGATTGATAATGGATAAAGCGAAATATAGATGTGGTAAAGCTGCACTTACCATTCGGCTTTTGACTGCACCTTCAAAGTGGAGTCCTCTGTGGCAAGATCCCCTTCCGTCTATCACAATGACTACGTAGCCAAGGTGCGCTAGAGTGTTCAGGCGCAAATATTTCATTCCTTTAAAAGAGTTATTCACCAACTGCACCTATGGAAACAAAACAATCACCCATTAAAGAATGTTACTTCCAATAAGTAAGAAATCTTACCAATTACATGAAAACCTTTTTTATTATGATGCATTTAAAAGTGCACCTATTATGCCCAAAACAAGTTGTGCTCTTTTTTTTTTTTTTTTTTTTTTTTACAGGAAATTAGTCCCTTTAAAGAAGTGTCAGCATTTGTTGTTGATTTATAATTGAAAGGTTTGTGGTCCCTCACGTGACTGACATGCCAAACGGGGAGGGATAACTGAGCACAGCAGTCAGTTCAGTTCTATTTGCACCATTGGCTGTAAACACTCAGTTACAAGCATTTAAAAAGCGCCAACAAGTTCTGTAGCGCTGTACAATGGGAGAGACAGAATAACAAATAGAACAGCAGGAGAGATGACCCTGCTCGAGAGTTTACAATCCAAGAGGAGAGGGGTGACACACTAGGGAAGGGTGAATAGAGTAAAAGATCTAGCCTTCACTCCTCACAGTCACTAACCAAATCCTGCTACTTCCAACTAAAAACATTTCACGCATCTGTCCCTTTCTTAATCAGGACTCTGCTAAAATGAGCATCCAAGCTCTTATCTCCCACTTTGACTACTGTAACCTCCTTCTCGCTGGCCTTATAAAGATCCCAGAGTCTCCGTCTGCAGTCTGTTATCAGAGCCTGTGCCAGACTCCTACACCTCGCCTCCCGCATCTCACCCCTTTGTCAATCTCTACACTGGCTCCCTGTTTCCTTCACAATCCATTTCAAAATACTGGTGCTCACGTACAAAGCTCTTCATAACCGCGCCCCCGACTACATTTCCTGCCTTATAAGTAGGTAAATCCTGTCCTGACCACTTCACTTGGCCAATGATCTGATGCTATCAGTTCCATGTACCCGCACCCCCAACTCCCACCTTCAAGGCTTTCCCCCGAGCTGCCCTCTCAGCATGCAGACTTCACCGCTGAGGGAGTGATGGCCTCCAGACGGCAAAACCTGATGGCACCAGTTGCTTGATCAAAGGGCATACAAAATGAGAGATCAAATCAAGGAGTAAAAGAAGATTACACTGCTCTTTAAAACCAATGCCAAATCCATCCCGTGATGGGACATCAGAGCAAAAGTGAACCAGTACAGATACACTTTACAATTTCTTGAACAATGGAGACTTACTGCAGCAATTGCTCCCTTTGTAAAAATTCACAGGCAGAATATTGTACAAATCTGAGACTCCAGGAGTCACACGATTATAAACTGCCATGCAAAGAGAGAGGTGAGCGTAGCAAGTTTTATAAGCTTTCCCTGGCATATACATTATAGACTAATCCGTGTATACATTTCAAGTCGCATTATGTTGGTTAGAACAAACTCAAATGTAAGAAGTACACTATGCGCTGCTGTTGGCAATTCAGGGAAAGAAAAGGTGCTAAAGATTTCCAATGAGGCACGATTAAAATCATATGGTTTAAAAAGAAAAATATTCCTGAACTCCAGAATGGCTTGGAGAGAAAAATCAGTTTTCACATATCTAATCTACTAATATTTATCCCTCACCCTCAAAAAACATGTACAAGTCTCACATTCCCTCACCTGTGGGCCACCGTAGACAAACAGTACAGTCGGGTGCTTTGTTCCTGGGCTAAAGTTGTGGGGTTTATAAACCATTCCATATAACTTCACCTTCAATGAAGTCTCAAAGTGGAAGATCTCGGGAGGAATGTAGTATGGAGGATAGCCTGACAAGAAAGGAATTCTTTTATTAGAATAGCATGGGGAAAAAAACAGATCTGACAATGAAAAAACAACATGCTTGAAAGAGGCTCCCATATTGAACAAAAACATTGCTCGAATATAGAAAAGATAAATAAATCAGCTCTTCAGTTCTGATTTGTTGTGAGCAGCATATCCTTTCTATAACTAAGGTTTGTGGGTTGACAACACTAGTAGCCATGTGGACCCCATTTTTTTATTTTTTGCTCTGAACAAGACTGATAGGTTTGCAACGCCTCTACTTATTTCTGAATGTAAAAAACAGCAACATTTCGCTTTTGCACAAAAACAAGTACAGAAAGCAATGCGGCTAGTTTTCTAGAGCACAAGACGCGAATTGGAAGACCACATTTGGGGCAGTATTACAAAGTTGGTGCTAACTGAACCAGAGCGGTTGTAAACCTGACAGCTCCATAGGCTATAATTGCTCTGGTAAGTTTACAACAGCTCTGGTTAAGTTAGCACCGACTTTGTAATACTGCCCTTCATCTTTTTATATCCATTTACTTTTATTTTTTTTTATTTTGAAAAGTCAACAGTAACATAAAACAATCCAGTATAACATAAAACAATGGCCTCGCAGGACCAACAAGAAGAGAAAGCTGGTGTACACAGTAGTGTTGCAAGACACTGAGTTGAGAAGTGGGGACCGGGGGGGGGGGGAAAAAAAAAAAAAAAAAAAAAAAAAAAAAGCATCAACTCTCCCAAAAAAATCAATCTGTGTCTCAGAAATGACAGGATTCATTTTCAAAATGTTGGTAACTTCTTCTACTCCTTTCAAATAATGGGGAATAGACGTGTATAATGAAACCACATCTATGGTGGCCATGCAGAAATTGTCCTTCCACACTATGGTCTTTAGTAGTCTTAAAATATGACCCGTGTCTTTAAGATATGATTTCATCTGTCTAACATAAGGTTGCAAAAATATGTCCACATATTGTGAGATGTTACTAGTAAGGGAATTAATACCACTTATAATTGGTCTACCTGGGGGTTGATTAATGTTTTTATGAATTTTGGGCAAAAAATAAAAAAGGGCCGTTTCACATTGAGCATTGTATAGAAATTTGTATTCCTCCTCCGTTAAAATACCACTACTTCTACCTCTATCTAGTACGGATGCCAATTCTATCAAAAACTCGAGTTTAGAGTCTCGTGGTAAAGTCTGATACGTGCTTAAATCCACCAAAATCCTAGAAGCTTCTCCCAAATAATAAACCCTAGACATTATAACTGCCCCCCCCCCCTTTGTCAGCCTGTTTGATCACAAGATTATGGTTATCTCTAAGAGAAATGATCGCCTTCCTTTCTTTAAAACGAAGATTAGATTTAAAGGGACGAGTATTGAGTTTTTCTAGATCTCTCCAGACAACATCCATATAAACTGGAATATGATTTCCTTTCTCCCAGACCGGAAAAAATTGGGATTTATGTTTAAGCTTCGTAGGATTAAAAACTTCAGATGTGATATCTTCCTGCTGATTCTCCAAGGGGATATTTGTTCCAGATGTCAATTCCCTCTTCGAAAAAAACCTCTCCCTAGTCAATTTTCTCATAAACCTATGCAGATCTAGAAAAACGTTAAAATTGTTTTGTTTTCTAGCTGGAGCAAACTTTAATCCCCTTTGGAGCAATTTGAGCTCAATTTTGGATAATAATGCTCCTGAAATGTTAAAAATGCCATCAAGATGTAATATAGGTGAAGTAGAAGTATCAGAATTAGGGCTCTTTACTTTTAACGCTGTTTGAATCGTGAGGAGTCTTTTCTTTTTTGCCGGTTTCAAAAGGGGAGAAGGGATTGTGGTGGGCCCAACCTTGTAGAAGCGGGGTAGGCTCTCCGCCCCCCATTACTTGCAAACCGGTGGACCTGTCCTTCCCTAAAGAACCAACCGTTCTTCGATCAGCTCTACTACCTTATACTCTGGCATCTGATTTCCCATCTCTACCCTGGGTTTATTGAACTTTCACCCATCCTCCCAATCTGTCTTTAACTCTCGGAGTGGATGTTGACCCAGCCCTATAGCCACCTGCAGAATATGGATGATTTTTAGGTTTGGTCCCTTCCTTAGAATACTGTGTCTGATGGAAGGGTGGTATATTGCATGGTGCTATTGGTCTGTATGTGTGATACATAGGATTCAGACTTTTCTTATGTAGGAATAAAGCTTTACCCTCAGCATAATCTTTTTGGTCTCTCCTATATTTTTCTGCTTTTCTACGGGCCACAGTTCATTCATTCATCAAAAGCACCTTGCCATTCCGTTACTAGTTGCACTAGTTTTTTTATTTTTCTATTTGGCAGACCGGGACTCCCTTGGGGCGAGCCACTATGGTGACTTTTCCGGATAGGTCTGCCATAAGTACGGGCTCGCTATTGGAATGGGTGAGTAGTGCAGCAGCACCGAGAAATAGGCCCCAAGATGGCCGCCGGCAAAAAAAATCCCATCTTTTTAAAATCAACAACAACAACTTTTAACGGGCCACTGCCACAAAATTAAAATAAGTGTTTTTATGTTGGTGACAGCTTACATGTGCATTGTTTTTCTCTTGTAGGTTTAGCTAACAAAATATTTTACTCTATAGGAGTCACTGGGTGCATTCACTTTGTGATCTTTTGTGTTGTAAATGCTCCTTGGCATTGGACACTGACGATTGTGATCTAGCTTGGCTCCAGTTTCCGCGGATATTTCCTAAAAAGCATAAAAAAGCCAAACGTTCCTCTACAAAGGCCAGATTTGCCAAGATGGAGGCCACTCTCCAGGCCTCTGTGTCCAATGAAGTTTAATCTGCTCTATCGTGCCCGTCCGATTCCTTGCAAATATCACGGATGGCTGTATTTTGTATTGACGGTTGTACCTAACACAACATGCTCTCTAGCCCATGGAGTTTAACCCCAGACATGATGTCCCAGGAAATCCCCCCTCTACGGAGTTGGCTCTTACTGGCCATTGGCAGTCCCACTGTGGATAGTTATCACTGGCAAGACTTGCCTTACCCCTCCCTATAGGTCGACTTCAGTTTCCAAAAGTATGTGGCTCGACATGGCTGGTCTCCCAAGAAGGGTTTCGATTAGGCCCTCAGGGGTTGTGAGGATAAGATATTTTACATGTCAGGGCCCTTTAAGCATCTCTTTGAGCTTGCAGAGGAGGCGAGAATTTCCCAAACACAATCGGACCCGAATGTAGTAGCTGAATGAGTTCAAAGGGCTGTTTTTTTGGCAATGCCAAAGCTGCTCTAGCAGCTGAGCGATGTAAAAATAACCTCCTTAAAATTGATCCAATTATTATCCATAGCCGCTAATGATTTGGGCTGTATGGTTCATGGCCTACACGTCGGTAAGCCTTTCATTGACATGAGCGAATATGCACAAGCCTTAACATCAATTAACATGATGGCGTGGTCTATGAAATGTAGCTTATCGCCCACACAAGTTTATGGCTGGGCAGGCAGATTCCAGGGACAAAAATCAGCCAGCCGAGCGAGTTTCACCTCCACATTGCAGTCACCCAAGGGTTTTTTTTGTCCCGTCACAAATCTGCACTTCGTAAACGTTAGTGTGGTGTATCACCACTTGAAAATGGAAAGCATTCCCCACTCTCGCAGATCTCCTGACAGGCGATTTGATAGTCAAGCTTGACCTCAACTCCCACATGCAGTACCTACACTTCAGGATGGAGGGTATGCATACACCTCAAAGAAATCCTACGTCAAGGGGATTGGCTAGCAAAAGTTGACCTCAAGGATGCCTATCTCTCCATGCCAATCAATTTATCTTCTCGGGACTATCTTCGTTTCAGATGGCAAGGAACGATGTGTAGGTTTTCTTGCCTCCCCTTCGGACTGTCCTCAGCCCCGTGGGCCTTTACAAAACCGGTGGTTACATCCCTTCGAGAACGTGGGGTTCGTCTCGTCAACTATCCAGACGATATCCTGTTGATGGCAGATTTCAAACTGACCCTTCTATCCCACCTACGGTGGACATGTTGCAAGGCCACGGGTTTCTCACCAGAGACGTCTCACATGACGCCTTTGCAACGCTTGGAGTTCCTCGGGCTGGAGATGGACATTAAAAGGTGGAGTCTCTCAACCTTCCTCTTCAAAAGATGGTTTCGATTCCAAAGGAATCGTGGATTCTTCTCCGAAAAGACGATGTCACACTCCGCTGCCTGGCCTGTGTGATCGGTCTCCTCTCCACCACACGCTTAGCAATTTCCTCTGCAAGGGACTCCCTTACTCGGCTCTAGTGACTCTCAGCAACAAGGCCCGCTCGGATTTGACATGTGCTTCATGAAGAATAAGCAAAACTGTCGTCCTTCTCAAACTGGACAATCTATCGGCGGTTCAAAGTATCAACTGCCTAAGGAGTCTGAGACCAGAACCTCTGTCGATGATGGCAAGGAGGTTTTGGTCTCATTGCTTCACCAACAGCCTGACAGTATTGGCCCCTTCATTCCAGGTATGATGAACCTCGTAGGGGACTGAAATTCCAGACACACTGAGGACTTCAGAGACTGGAAGTTGCACTCAATGTTTACAGTGCTTGCTGCTCTTTGGGGACCCTTGGACGTGGATCTCTTTGCCTCCAGACTAAACACTCAAGGACCACATTTCTTTAGTTGGCGCCTGGACCAGGAGGCACCATCATCAGACGCCTTCCTGGCAGGACTGGACCGGACCGCGTCAATATGCACCCCCCTTTCACTATCATGGCACGGACGTTATCTCTAATTCTGTCTCGGCTAGCTACGGTGGTATTAATCATGCCCCTACGGAAAGGGCAGCCATGGTTTCTGTCCCTCCTGGATTTGCAAGTAATTTCCCACGACTCCTTCCAGTACACCCAGATCTGCTGTTGGATCCGGAAGGGCAACCCCATCCTTTGTTCCATTTGGTGGCGTGGTTGGTCTGTGGGGAATTGGACCTTTCCCTGGCATTTCAGAACAAACTCGATCCCTGCTCTTGGAAGCCTAGGCCCCAGGTACCCATTCCTCATACAGATCAGCATTGGGAGGTTGGTTCAGCTGGAGTATGGACAGGCAGTTGGATCCCTTTTCGGTTCCTGTAAATTTCTTGTTAGAGTTCCTCACTAATTAATTTCATGAGGGCCAGGCCTATCGTACGATCAATTTGGTTAGATCAGCTATCTCTGCTTCCCATGGTGTTCCGACTAGTACGGGTCACTCTTTTATCCCATCCTCCAGTTCCTTGTTATACCTCCACCTGGGATGTTTCAGTGGTCCTCCGCTTTTTGTCCAATTAGCCATCCAATGAGGTTCTATCCCAGGGCTCAAAAATTCCACTCGCCTACTAGCATTTGGCGAGTGGAAATTAAGTGAGGGCGAGTGGAAATGTACATGCAGGCAGCACAATAAATTATTTTGTGCTCCGTATTCCAACGGTGCCACCATGCAGCCCCCCCCCATTCCCCAGGTTGCATGTTGGCAGGGATCAGCTGCCTAACCTGACCCAGCTAGTCTCTGTTACTGGCAGGGGGGTGGAGAGGAGCTTCCCTGCCTCCTCGCTCTGCTCACACTGGGGTCTGATGACTGGGTATACATGTATCTTGTGTCTGATGTCTGGATATCAATGTTATTTTTGTAACTTTATTCTAAATAAAACCTTTAACAGTGTAATTTCATAAGAATTTAAGGGGGTTTGTTTAGGGGCAGAGTTAAGGGCTGGGTAGGGGTTAGGTGGAGCAACTGGTGGCGAGTAACTCCTATGGCCTGGTTAGTAGCTTTGGACTTGAAATTTTGAGCCCTGCTCTATCCCATCGACAATTGTCAGCTAAGTTGATGTTGTTTTGCCTTTTCTCCTGCAAACGTGTGGGTGATTTTCGCGCTCTAGATTTCCCATCTACGTTTGATGTTGCTCGTCGCACAATAACGTCTATTACCTCTGTATTTTATCCGTTCCTTACGTGTCCGGTATGGTGGGATTTAGAAGAATACGAAGGCCGTACGGGACAGTTTCATCCTGCTGGGGTTTCCCCCTTTTTTGTCCTCAAACCCTCATAATCCAGTATCCTTGACATCCCTTGCCCGTTGGCTTAAGTTGGCAGCAGGTATTGATGGCTCGGAGTGCAATGGCTTCATACGCGTTTTCCTTGGGCTGTCACTTAAGAGGATTTGATGCGGGTGGCAGACTGAATCCCGGGAATCCACCTTGCGTATGGTTTATTTAAAGCCTTTTACACATTGGTCTACCGATTCTGGAGGAACTTTAAACTTGCAAATAAGAGCCTCTGAGTACAGGACTTGAAATTACTAAATTTTACTATTACCATAACAGAAAGTTAGAATTTTAATAATGACGGAGGTGAGTGTATTTCTAGGTTTATTCACATATACTTTCAATAAAATGTTTTCCAGAAAAAAATGTCGGTATGGTTTTATTCCATGTATTGTCACGGATGTTTCATCTCTGTTTAGTATAGATTACCTCATCTACTTGATGTTTTTCATGTATTCTGTTCCGACTCCGGCTTTTGACTGCCAGTAGCGAGACGCTTTCTAATCCCTGGTCAGGGTTTCTCCTTTGGTCCTGTACGTTCTCATGACCTGGTTGTATGCTCTTCTACGTTGCATCAAATTTTTTCATCCCTGTTGGATTTCCGATTAGATTTAATCGGTGCCATTTCCTGTTTTCGCAGCCAGAAAGTGGATGCATTTCCGGGTTGACTTCTATATATGGACATGGACTGCAAGGGGTTATGGACTGGAGGGAGGGGTTAAAGGTGAAGTCAGGATAGAGACTTTTCTTCACTGTTCTCTTGCTGCTGTGAGCAAAATATCAAGAAAGAAGCAAATACGTCGCCTCCAATTTATTATTAAAATTCCAATTATCCGGTATGGTAATAGGAAAATTTAGTAACTGCTGCTTCCGGAGGTGACATTTTTGACACACTGGGGGTGGAACCAAGAGCTGGTTCTCTCTTCCCCACACTGGGGAGGGAATTTTCAGTTTTTTCTTGTTTATTAACATTTTCTTTGCTGCGGTTAGGGCTGGAGGAGAGAAATGAAATACTCACCTCCAAGCCCTTATTAAAATGTAAACTTTCCATCATGGCGATAGGAAATTTTACCAATTGCGTAACATTGCAAATGTGTAAAAGATTTGCACCAATTTACAATTAGATTAAAGCCTTGCTGATTTTAAGTATTTTTTTGTTTTGTCAATATAGATTATTTCGATATATGTGGAGCCCTTTCCAAATATTTTCCTGAAGTTTTGTCACGGAGGCCAGAAGGGAGCTCATTAGGTGTTCATAAGGATTTATTTATTTTCTTTTAAAAGAGTAGAGAAGCAGGGAAGGTTAAATGTTGTGAAAGAGACCACATTCCATAAGTAGTGTATAAATCAGGAAAAGTCCAGTAGGAAAGATTCACGTGTGTGGGTATGGAATCATTTCAGATCACTGTCACATGTTTTACAATAAATAATACAGGTTTTTGACAAGGGGTCGGCAACCTTGGCCCCCAGATTCTTTTCGAACTACATTTTCCATGAGACTAAACCAATATAAGGAGTACCTGAACATAATGGGAGATGTAGTTACAAAAAAAAATAAAAAAATCTGGGTGGGCCAAGGTTGCCAAACCCTAGTTTTGACAGTTTCATCCTTAACAGAGAAACACTGCTTGGCCCAAATGCACACAGGATATGTTCAGAGTAAACATCAATTCCACACGGTACATACCACACATTTAAATTCTTCCTACCTGATCCCTCCAACAAGCTGGACCATAGTTGTGGTTGCTGCCGAAGAGGATCCCCTTCAAGTCGATAAAGACGCACACAAGGTGGGCACGACACACTGCTATATTGGCTTATAAACATGTCAAAGTTCTTTTAAAGAAAACAAACATGAAAGATGAGAGTCCCGTGTGCATATAGAATGACATATATTAAAAGACAATCTTTTTGCTCTCCATGGAACTTTATTCTCAGCCTTAGATTTGGACCCCAAGCAAAGCAAGTAGGGAGGAGGCCTGGCAAACCTAAGTTACTAGGTTAATATGGATCTAGAATAAATCCCAGGTACTAGAAATGCTTTTATAATAGAAATATTGTAAGTGTTTAATTTTTTTTTTTTTTAAAAAAAAAAAACAACATCACATAACAACTCTTCCGTTATCAAATAGTAAACATATTTTCCACTACACAACATACAGTAACACCTTATGAATTATTCATATACATACATACATACAATAGCAAACATCTACACACCTGTGTTAAAATGTAAGGTTTCGGTGATGTAAAAGTATGAGACCAAGATAAAATCATTTCAGAACTTATCCCACCTTTCATGTGACCTATATTTTTTTTTACATGACAGAAACCTGACATTTTAACAGGGATGTGTAGACCTTTGCTATCCACTCGATATAACAAAATTTTGTAGACTACAGTATGAGATATGGTGAATACAAGAAGGGAACATAAAAAGGAAAAACCGTCAGGAATAAAACAATGGTGCTACAAATATATTTTTATAATCAGGTCTAGTCAAAGAAAGGTGAAACTCAGGAGAATTACTGGAGAAGTGAAAATTCTAGGTCAAAATAGCCAAACCAGAAAAAAATTTCTCCCATTTATATCACCTACTCGGTCTAGAGTGTTCTCTTCTCCTGTCAGTTCTCCGAGCTTTCACCCTTCTCTGAATGACCCTGTATGTCTTACTCAACCCAATAAATCACCCATTATGATTTTACAATAGTAACATACAAATTTAAAATTACCATATTCAACACATATGATTTTGTACCAACAATGCTATGAACTAATTCCTTATTTATTTATATATAAAGTATTTTACCAGGAAGGATACATTGAGATTTCTCTCGGTTTCAAGTATATCCTGCATAAAATTTCTGCAATTTTTTGACAGTTAAGATTTATCTTTGGATACACTCTTAATGGTCTTGTTTGTTTGAAAGAAATTAATTATGCAGGAACACAAGAATATTAATTTCTAAGTACATGTTTAATGCAAAGTACATTCCCAACACTCACCTGGCTTATTGCACAACTATGTGTGTATCCCAGTTCAGTGAGTCTCACAACCTCCCCAGGATTTTTATAACTTGTGACATACAGATGATGCTCCATGGGAGTGTCCTGAGTTCCAAGGAAATATACCTGCTGCATTGCTTCGTTCACCCAAACCTATAATACAGTGAAACAGGTTAAAATCACTGAAAGACAAAATTTAAGATGAACAATTTCTATTACAGGCATAAAAGGTCACGAAAATACACCTTCGCTCCATAACGTCCAAGGACCTCCCAGTCGCCACTTGTCAGAGCTACCTCCTCTCTTACATGGCACCTAAATGTGTCTAAGAAAAAGGACACAAAGGAAAAAAATGACACATAAGTCACTAATGAGGAATTAAACACAAATTCATTAATTTGGAGACTACAGAATAATTGCAAAAGGAAAGAAAAAAGGAAATGGAAGTAGTAGGTAGGGCGAGCAGATATAGAAAGAGGAAAGGGAAAAAAAAAAAATTACCAATGCCAGGCAAGGGTAGTTTAGTCCAGTTCCTCTGATCAGTCTGCAACACTGAAGTTACAAGGTATAAATGACAAAATCCAGTTTGACTCTCGCTGCTGCAGATGAATGATATTTCATTGTCCACTTCTTGTGGCAGTGGGTGAAAAATATCATGCACCTAAAAAGGAAATCGAAGAAAAAAAAAAAAAAAACAAACACCAAAAATTTAATCTAGCATATAAATTTACATATACAGAAAAAACAGACCAAGCAACCATATAGCTTTGAATATGCTTGATTTAGGTGTATGATAATGGTATTGACCAGCAAAGGTTACGTACCCACATATAACTACAGACATTTGGAGAGGTAGGGAATTAAAGCTTTGAATTACAGCAGTGTAACAGAGCATTACTTGGCCAGATAGTCAAACAGGGGATGTAGAGGCACTAAATCAGTAGTGGATGAATGGTTACCTAAGCAATGCCCACGTGGGTGTGTGATACGGGTATCTGGCAGAGGAGATGGGGGAAGTGAAAAGGCACAGGTACAACTGCCCACTGTTCACAAGGTGTTTGACAAAGAGCAGTTAAGAAATTTATAGAGCAAGTTCCGTTGGGAACAAGATCCTCCAATCCTACACTATCTTTGTCACATCATGTGTTCAAATTTATAAATACTGATCATCCTCAACATTAAAACAACCTGCCTAATATAATTTAGGTCCCCCAAGTGATGCTGCTAAATAAAAAGGAAAATAAAAACCTCATTCATCAAGGCATTGACTCCATAAGACCGCTGAATGTGTGCTGTAAGTATCTGGCACAAAGACATTAGCAGCAAATATTTTTTATGCTTTATCACCTGCTGCGATATTTAATTCTCACATTAGAATAATACTCACATTAACCTATTTACGGTGAACTGTTATTTTCGTTCTCTGACATTATAGGAAATTGTATGGGAACCCAAAGCTTCACAAAAAGA